>VUQG01005368.1:33106-50506 GCA_015106755.1 Etia nguti | reverse complement strand
TGCAGGCCAGGCCATTTTAAAAAAATGCACAGAAGCCCAATAATGTAAATAAATAAAAAGTCTGATCTCGATTGTTTTCTGAGTGTATTTGTCTTTTTTCAAAAGGTACATAAATAATAATAATAATAATAATAATAATAATAATAATAATAATAATAATAATAATAATAATTATTATTATTATTATTATTATTATTATTATTAACTGCTTGCTAGTTTCTTTGTTTTTCTTTTCTTTATTTTATATTTCTTTCTTTTTTCCTCACGGAATTCATAGCACCTATTATTTTTGTAAGTCTTGAAAATCTTAATGTTGTTTTTGTAAAATAAAAAATCTCCCCTTTCGAGTACTTGTGAATATTTATTTAATTATTTATTTTCTAGGATCAAAGAGAGTGTGTCGCTTTTTCAGCTACAGTGTTTCCAGTTTAGCCAATCAGAGCCGACGAACCAATCCGCTATAGCACCGCATGCTCACTGTGAGACTGCAGTAAAATTAGTAAGTACTGTGCTGTATTATGTAAAAATGCTGACCTGCTCTGCTTCACTTCACTTGTAATTTGGGGTCTGAGTGAAGTTTTTAAAGTTGGACCAACTTGGACAATAAACAGTACATTTTTAAAAAAATTGTCCCATGGAACAAATTAAATTATTATTATTATTTTTTTTTAATGTATGTAGCAGTTTGATGCTGGTCTTATAACCTGTAGGGTCAAGCGGCTTACACAAAGGCCAACACACAAACATTTAACACACACAAACACGTGCAGGACAAATCAAACCTAAAAGTAATCAGCGGTGTCTGTGAATGGTTAAATTCCGCCAGCTCAGCTCTTTGATTCTTTGCTCCTCAGCTCAACTTGTTGTTTGTTGGGCCTCGATGACACTGTGAAAGTTACACGGATAAATTAATTTTTGGGGGGAGGAAAAAAATCCTCTTACTAACCAAAAACAGAGCAATAAAATAAATAAATTAGCCTCCATCATCATGTTTGGGGGGTGACTGGAGTCCAGGTTGTGGGTTTGATTCCCCGGGCAGCAGCAGCGAGGTCACCAAGAAGACTTGCGTGATAAGAGGAGCGAAAACGAGAGTTTCTGTGGAAATCTGTCCTGTAGACACGCATTATGGACTTCTTTCATCTTTCATACCGCTTCTGGTTTTTCTTGCTGTGCCCCTCGGCATGTATGTTTAATCAGACGACCGTCAGACTGCGAGGAGACCGAGCTCGACCCCAATTTTAGAGAAACAGACAGTAGACATGAATTTCCTATTTTATTTACTTTTAAAGGAAAAATTAAACTATTTTTTAATGTATTTATTTATTTATTTAGTTACTGTAAAGTTTGTAGGTTATGTCTATAACTAGTGTTTCCTGTTATAACTGTGTAACTACCTATCCAATTACTTTCATCTCTGTCAGTGTGCTCTTTTAATGATCGTGATTTAAATTCATTTGAATTCCCATTACATGAAAACGTCATAAAATCACTGGAAACATTTTAACATTTTTAATAAAAGTTCATAGTTCTATTAAAATCGGGCACTCACAGTAAGCTTCCTCATTAGGTGTAATTCCACAGTGTGTGGTTTGGGGATCGCCGGCAGGCAGCACTGACTACAGCTCTAATAGCCTGAGCACTCCCAGCTATCCTTCAGGGCCATGATTTATTGAAAAATATGGACCTTGTGTATAAGCTAATATGACAGAAGTGCTTTGACCTCGGGGGCAGTGCACTCTCCACGGCAGTCAGCTGCCACCTTGAGCGCGCTCGGCTTCTTTCTCACGCGATTTCTCTGTTTGAAGGTTTTCATCTTCGGGTTTTTTTTCTTGCTTTTATAACAGATTTATTAAAGTTTGCATGTGAAAACAAAGCTCAAAGCCCAGGGTCACATCGAGTGCAACCAGGACACTGCTCAAAAAGAGCAGACAGACATGGACAGAAAGCTCTGTTTTCAGGTTCCTTTGAAAAGTATTTATATTTGAGCGTTTTCAACAATTGATCCTTGATTGTCCCTTTCAGGAAATAAAAAGGAGGATTTGACATTTTATGTCTTTGTAAAACTTTACAGGTCCTTTTTATGTGTCTCACAGGTTTCCCAACTATAAAAAACTAAATAGTCTTTTTTATTCAGATATTTTATGTCGACATTTTTTCTTATGGGTTTTCTTATGGTTAATGAGTTATTCGCTCTTTTTTGCACTTTTTTCTGCACTTGTGCGATTTTCATGAAACAAATATATCTAGTCTCCTTCCCCTAAAAACTGTAAGGCCTTTAATTCAGATAAGAAAATTTAAATAAATAAACAAATAAATAAATAAAACTATCAGGAAACTGCCAACATCTATTTTCAAACAGAGTGCCTAAGTCAGGTTGTGTATGGATGAGCCTGCACTGACATCACATACTGTCTCCTCCAATAAAAGGTCAGACTGAGCAGTAGTAACCTACTTTCTAAATTACTCAGCCTCCCAGACAGATCCATCATCACCACTCAGTTAAGTACTCCAAACACAGGCTCTATTTCAACACACTGGTGCAACCAAGTCAGTGGGGATTTGATTTTGCTTCTACTTAAGCAGAAGTACAGATACTTGTAAAAAATACTTAAAACAGATAAAGGTTGAAGTTGTGATTCGACATTTTTACTCAAGTAAAAATAAAAAAGTAGATGGAATTTACCTTCTGAAGTGTTTCCAAAGTATAAAATTAAAAACTAAGTCTTCTACAAGCTATTTTGTACAAAGTTAACTAAACCAGAACTTTCCATATTAATATAATAATAAAAACAATATTATTAAAAGGGAATATAAACTTTATTTCAACCTGAATTCTAATTTTAGTGAATTCACACAGCTTAAACATCTGTTACATAGAACACAAGCAAAGAAAAACAAAAGGGAATAAAAATATTAGCTCTACCTTTCTACACTGGTGATTCTGCCTCCGCACCCAAAAACATGAAATTGCATATAGTCGGGGTTTTTAAATGAGATTCAGGAGGTGGAGGAAATCTAAGATGGGTTGCAACTGGTATAGTGTGAGGAATAAGAAGCACTTAGAAACAAGCCTCAGTCATTTCTGTTGTGAGCTCCAGCAGATTTTGTGTACAAGCTGTGATCAGATGAGCTGTGCTGCTGCTCCTTGTGGATTTAGCTAGCTGATTTCAACAGGATAGCAGATGTTACATGAGCTATCATGGGTGGTACAAAGGTGGACTTCAGTGAGCGAAGCTAATCGGCTTAAATTTAAATCGATGTCTGCTACCCTTGATGTAACCTCACACTGACCATGAACACCACGGCCACTCTGTACCAGTCCATTATAGTGTATTATGGAACAGGTAGCTTTAAATTTCCAATTTATCAAACTGGAAATTTAAATCTAACGGTATTAAATTTAAAAAATAAGCTTTCATCTTCCTCTACTGTCTCTTGTCTTTCTTTTATCTTTCCCCAGGCTGAAGTTGGCTCTCGTTCTTTTTTCTCCCTTAGAAATACAGCAGCTGTAGCTTCAGCTAGCATCACAGTGCATAACCTCTTCATTGTCTTATTGCTTTACATGATGCATAATTACAGATTTTTGTCTATGTCCTCTCATCGCGTGAGATAGGGTGATTTCACCGCCCTATTAGGGATTGTCTTTTATGTGTTGTTGTTCCCTCCATTTAAGTTCAAACCAGTTTAATGCCTGGAAGGTGCACAGAGATGTGAAATAGTGCATTGACTCACGTGCATTAAATCCAAAACAATGAGCCTTTTTTTTAAATGTAAGATGTAGAACGTAAAAACTTTTGTTTTAAAATATTTGGGAATAAAAGTAAAAATTTGTGAGAATAAAAAATTCAATTATAGCAGAGGATACTCGAAAATGTTATTAAAGTTTTAAAAAAGTATTTGTACTTTATTACTTCCTACCTCTGAAGATAAAGATATAAACATTTACTAATCAGGTATAAGCCAATTTTGTAAACATTTCCCACATCCTCGTACAGCTAAAGACATTAGTGGTGTTACAGTTAAGCTGATGTTTTCTCATTGATCTAATGTCCCATCACCTGAGATACTTGTACTCCACAAGAAGTGCTCGGTTGATTTCCACCCCAGCCCAGAGGGATGAAACACGTCTCCAGTGGCTACATTTATCTTAGGTTACTTTATCTTGCACAGGAAGTGTGTGGATAGTCCCTAAACGTGTCATGTCTGAGCATAAACAAAGCAAACTCTGCACAAACCTTTCTTTGACCTCTCAGACAGTTCTGATGGGCATTTTTTTCTTAAGGTTTCTTGCATATATATTTGCACTGATGGGTGGGGAAATGTGGCAATAGCCCACAATGTGCTTAAAATATCAAGTGTTTTGCTCCTTTGTGCTGAACTGACAAGCTGGCTCTAACAGGGGTTAATTTGCCGTCCAAGGGTTAAACAAACAGGCATCACTAGTTTATTTCAGCCAAGTCTTGGATTTGTTTTGCTTTCGGGTTTCTGCCAAGTAAAATTCAAACAAGCGAAACTAAAGACAGCAAACTATTTTTTCCTAACAGATTTGTGTGAGAGCGTAAAAGCTTTTGCAATAAAACAAACAACTCCCAGAATGCCTTTTGGTTTGTTCCAATGAATCGGGCTCAGGGTGCAGTGAGGTGAAGGCTAATAGGGATTAAGCAGGAGAAGTATGTGTCAGTTTCGATGGTTGTAATCTGGAGTGTTCTTTTTGGAGTTTCTGAGCAGGTATAAAACGCAGATTAGGAAGCATTTCTGATAAGTGACAGCGGGAGCCTCGAAGTCTATTTTCATGCGGGGCCCAGCACTGACCCATTTGACACAAACTGCCAGAGAAACGGCATGCTTTAAATCTCATCTGATGGGTAGAAATTTAGTTCTTTAAAAAAGAAAGATGAAAAAAACGAAGGTGAAACAAATCAACAGCGGACGGCGATTACTGCAGGAGAGCCTGAAAGACCAGACAACGTCGTCAATAACTCTACGCTCCATGTGGCATAAAGGGGCCTTCTGGTTGACTGGCTCTTTTAAGGCCGACCTAAGATGTCTGGACCTTACTGACCTCATATACACTCCTGCATTCTGGGCCATGGCTTTGACCTCAACAGTTTGCATTGACACAGTGGCCCATTATAGTGCCAGAAATAATGATGTGGAGGATCCCCCAGCAGCAGAATATTAATGCACTGATTCTGATGATGTATACTGAAAGACAAACATAACTAGCGGTAAAGATAAAGGATTGGAATATCATCTGAATAAGTTTTATGATGATTTATTTCTGGACGGGCTGTGCCGGGGAAATCAAAGCAATCTTGAGAACTGGATTTCCAATCCTGCACTATTCTCAGGGTTCTTGTTGTTTAATTGAAAACTTGCTCAAGCAGCAAAAGGCCATTTGTTTAAAAAAAAGAGAGAGAGAGAGAGAGAAACTGGCAGAGTGCAGCCCTTGAGTGCAGTTTAAGGGGATTTGGGTGCTTACATTTCACACCAGATAAATGCTAAGCTTATATTTTTTTTCTGTACTTGGCTACATCTATCAGGCAGCTTTTGTCACTTTTAAGACTTCATATTAAAAAAAGCAATGAACGTGTAAAATATTGGCATCACAAGCTATAAGACAGCAAGAAGCAAATGTTAAATATGTTAACAAAACAGGGGCCCTTCACGATAATACTTCTGGTACTTCAAGTTTGTTGACAACAGTTTTGTTTTGTAAAATGATTATTTGAGGACATGTAATCACACATCTTTAAATTATAGTATTAAATCTTTTTGGGTGTCTTCTCACACTGCAAATAATAGTCTAATAAATTTCCACAGTAATATAAAATGATCCTATATTAATGAATTCAAAATGTGACTTTATATAGGAAGCAGAAAAGGGAGTTGTTTATCTTTATTAGTACAGAATGTAATCTAGAGGTTGGATTCTTCATTGCATAATCTGTACTTTATGCTATCCTTAATTAAGTGATCTCAAACGTACCTCTGTGCTGTTCCTCAAAATGGGACGAGACAGAACAGGAAGTGTTATGTTAATGTTGCTGTCGGCCGAGTGGCGAGAGGTCATTTTTCAAGCCGGCACAAAAACACCTTCTGAATCATTGTTGGGGAAAAACAGCAGAAAGCAAGATATCCCATAATTTTCCATATGTAACCAGATACGTCGACTCCTCCTGTAGACTCATACAAGCATCAGCACAATTACTTGGGCCCTCCATATTTTCATAGCACAGGAAGGAGGTCAAGAACAATGGGATGAAGGCAGATTATGCTTTCTGACAAGCCTCCGCGTGCGCTTTTGAACTACTGACCTATAAGTTCATAATAAAACAGCATCTTTCTAAATTACCTAATATAAACAGCAAAGCCACACTATTAAGGGTCCTCATCAAAACAAGACATGGGATAAGATCTCATTCACTCGTCCATCAAGTGAAAAGTAAGTAAAATGTAATAAATAAATAACTAAATGAATTCATGCATGAAAAGGGTGGAGATAAGTAGAAAAATAATGTTTCTGCTAAATCTACATAAAAAATCTGCTTATTTGTTAAATGTGTTATTTATTAATATCGAATAGTTGAGGTTAAAAGGATATTGAAATGAAAAACATACCAACTGGTTACAGTGAAAACAAATTTTTAGCTTGGTAGACGTGAAAGGGTCCTACATGAGCGCCACATTTTCTGTTACTGTTGTAAAAGTTTTCCTTATTTCACACGAAATGTTGGTTCCTTTCTCATTTCTTGTGTTTTTGTCACTGCTTGAAGTGGGCTGGACCTCATTAGAACTACATGATGTCATGCTCCTGTGGACCAATCAGAAACCAATTCAGCAATATTTGAATGAGAAGGTGGCAACATTTGGTATTGGTTACTTAAATGAAATGTTATAAAAACCACAATGACCTCATTAATAAATTCTTTTTTTTTTTTTTCAGAATTTTATGGAGGTGGAAATCCTAAATATTGGAGACCGGTGTTTTAAACCTTCCCATCAACAAATAAATGTCTCTTTATCCAGTAATATCTTGAATGGATGTGAATGTTTTCATACCGTTGGACATTTTTCATGTTAAAACTAAGATTTATTTAATAACAACACTTTCAAACTGTGAACACAATTGTAAGATTTGAAATGTTACCATCACAACTGCTGGCAGTAAATGCACATCATCATGCTTTACAGAAAGCCAAATGCATTTCCGGCATTATGTTAAATGAATTTAATCACATTTTAAACTGTAAATTGGTAATAAAGTAGCACTTTATGGAAATTAAGATGTAATTTAAAAACATTTACCAAAAGTTATGGTTTACCTTTTAACCTAAAGATACTTACCAGTTCCTGGTGATATGTAAAATGTAAGTAAGACCAAATAAATAACAACTTTTAAAATGAAATAGAAATAAAAAATAAACTGTATTTTTTTTTCAATGGTGTTTACCTACGCAGTATATTTAAATGAAGGAGACACAAATATATAAATAAATAAATCATAAGTATTTTTTTTTAATTTAATGAGTACCTTCCATATAAATTTTTGGGTGATGGCTGGAGGATATGCTTTGCCACTGTGCTCTTCTATTACATAAAAATGAAGGATACTCTATAGTGCAGCCAGCATCCCCAATTGCTACAGTGTAATTACAGGGTAAGAATAGGAAACACTGCTCGTCCTGCCCTTTAAAACACCCCATATATTATTAAATTAAAAATACTTATATTTGTTTCAGTAAGAACCACTAAGGATTTTAGATAGATACACTAAAATCCAAAGCATTACATGGTAAATGTTGTGAAATTGCACCATAAGTGGTGGGCTGTATTATGAAGATTTAAAAATGTTGGTGGAGGTGTTACACACTTTTCTCTGAGAATCATTTGTTGCTCTTTGTTTCTCTTCTCTAAAGTCTGACCAGAGATTTAAAGATTTTTTTCCATTTCTGTGTTCAGGTTCTTTCTTTCTGTTTCTGAATATCTGCTGTACTCTGGTATGATGCTTTCAAATGCAAAAAATATGTAGAAAATAAGGGTAAGTATGACAAAGTTGATCAGCACGCAGCCTGAAAAAAACCCTGCAGCCTGGAATGTTCTGAGCATTAGTTCAAGGCTCCTTACAGATGAAAGTAAGCTTTTCACAGTGTTTAAATCCTATTACAACTCCAAACACGGCCGTGTTTGACTCCGCTGTTCACAGTTTCATAGCTGACTAAATATTTTCCACTTTCAGCATTAATTAACTCATTTTAAGCTACAGCACACTGCCAGTCCATCTATGGGCACCCAAGGTAAAACAGGGCTTCTCTCAATAAAAGATACATTATTTCTCCTTGGATAATCGAATGTTCATGGGATTTGGAAAGAGTTCTTAACCGTGGTCAAATACTTCTGCCTCATCCTATCAATTAATTTGTAGGTGAGAAATAATTTTTGTCATGTGTGAAGTTTCCCTGTTATTGAACTTGATATAATGCTACTCACTGATCTGACTTTTAACCCTCTGAGGCAGTAATGGAAAAGCACATTTCCCAATGAGGACACAGGAGAAACTGGGACTGTTGTGGAGGGCCGCTCGAATAAGTTGAAGTCAATTCTGCTCAATACTAATTTCTTCTCATTATAAGTGTGATGGTGCGGCCCTCTACAACAGTCCCAGTTTTTCATGTAACCACTTGGGAAAATTAGTTGCCCACCAATCAAAGTCATCACCAGTAATCCTCCAAATGTAACTGAAACTCTAACCCAGGGCAATCAGAATATGTCACTTTTTAAATTTTTTTAAAATTGTTTTCTGAAGTCTTAGCAATCAAGGGACCCCCGCCCCCAATAAAAAGGGGGTGATTTTTGCCTTTTTTCAAAATGTATATGGTTAGGGAGGGGTTAAGCTGGTTAAGCTAGAGGAGGAAAGCCCTTTTCCATTTCCAAAAGAGATCTTCTGTGATCTCTGTATGGGTAAATAGAAAATAGGTGATTGTAAACAAACGTACAAGTTATACTTCAGATTAAACTGCATTGAGAAATACAGAATTTGTGGTTTTCAATGATGAAACTTTAAAGGCCTCTCCTGCTCAGAAATCTGTTTTGTTTTGTTTTGTTTTTGTTACTTTGCTTCAGCTTTTAGGTTCACTGAGTTTGACATTGAAAAGCTTGTATCCATAGATACTGAAGTTTTGAATGAGGATGTCTTTGAAAAGAAAAGTCTTTTTTTGTTTTGTTTTTATTTTAAAAAGGGGGGAAATGACCCACAAACCTACTGAGAACTGATTTAAACAAGCAAAGTAATTTAAGATAAACTAAACTTTTCAGTTGGCTAGAGATTCTACTTTGTCACTGTATGGTAGAAGTACACGGTTCATTGAGCGCAGTAAGTGATTTTTTTTTTTCACCCACGCGCGTTGTTTATCTGGCATGAATGCTACATCAGCAACATCAGTTTTTTTATTAGCATTTCAACATGATTAGCGCACAATGATACTATTAATAATTATTCATACTCCTCCTTTAAAAGTGTTTATACATTATACATTATGCTTAGTCTTGACTTTTTTGCTGTTTTAAGAAGAAGAAGAAGAAATGTTTTACTACGCTTTGTTTATGTTTATTATCCCTGTTTTCTCTAAAGCCAAATAACTGGATGTGAGTAACCAATGAAATAAAATATAAAAATAGCATTTCTGTGGGAAATGTTTGCTTTGTTGTGTCATTATGGACAAGAAAGTGAAACTTGAGTGTAACAGAGTTCTTTTGTGAATAGTAAATATAAAGTGTGCATGGACAAAAGTAACCAATAGGCGGTACTGTGCACTGTGCCATTCTTCATGGAGCTTTCTCCATCTCCAGCCCTGAGGACAACACCGTATCTCTGCCTTGGTTTGCTCCCTAATTGACCTAAATACAGCATCTCTGCGGTCCCTCAAGGCAGACTATCGCACAGCCCACACGAGAACCTCCAAACAACAAGACCGTGGTCGGGTATTTCCTGGAGTAATTCCTCTTCGCCTTTTGCCCTCAGCTCAAACCCGAAACGAATTTGCTTTGTGGATCCCTCATAACTGCAGCAGGCTGTCCTCACATGGACTGCGTCGGGATGGTCTGCGCGCAGAAGACGCTTCTGGCCCGAGATAAGACGCCTTCCCGGGAATGACAGTATAAAATTTACGTCTGGTTGATTTTAAAAGGGGTTTTTTTTGTAACGAGCGGACTCTTAAAGTCAGCATGCTGGATGATAAAACACCGAGACTGAAATCCGGTCCTCCATCGAGAGGTTCATCTTTTTACATTGAGAATTTGCTGGGAACTACAGGAAGACGTTCTTCAGCCGAGGAGCGAGCGGAGACTCCGAGCTTCAAAGTTACTGGTCACGACCCGGGGATGTGTCCGGGTCTGGAAACGAGACGTCTGAGCGACACTGACGGGTCGGACTGGAGCGGAACATTTGCAAACACAGAGAATGGCAGCTCAAGAAGTGAGTTTGCTTCTGACCGTCCTTTTCGTCCCATCGAAAAGGTTACTAAAAATAACAAATGATCGTTTTTGTTTCGACGATTTGTTCCTTGTTTGTCGCTTACATGATTCGGGTTAAATATATAAAACTCAGTTTATTATTAAAAAACAAACATCACCCAAAACCCCACATCTAACATTTATGATTTATGCATCTCGCTTTGGGGTCTTAATGGGGCAAAAGTGGACATGACACATGGTCCGTAATACGGTTCACTGTCCCTTCCCCCGTGCGTAAAACATCCCGACTCTCCGATTATCAGCCTTGTAGAAGCCAACAGTATTTGGCATCCACACAACGATCTCACAACAATCTCCCTCTTGTTCTTTAAATAGACCAGCAGCGAAGAGCTGATGCGTATTTATAATCTTGGAGAGGACAGACAGCATGAGTGTGCGCAATTCCCCGCTGTGCACAAATCTAACAGTGTGTAGGATGATTTAAAGTGACTTTTTTTTTCTTTTTCACGACATCCTTCGCAGGTCTTCTTTGCAAGACCGGCCGTTCGCACGAACACGTAGACCCAGTGCTAACCAGCGAACGGGATTCCCCAACTTTAACGGGACAGGCGGGGGAGAACAACAAACTGGCCGAGAAGGAAGGCGACGGTTTGACAGATGAGAAGGAGGAAGAAGACACGCGCTCCTCTTGCCTCTCTCTAGGGGACAGCTGTGACACAGGTGAGCTCAAAGTACACGTAAGTCATTAAAAAAGACAAGGACAAAAACAAAAAACAAAACAAATAATGTCTTGTGCTCTGCTATAAGCACAACCGGAATTTCATACACGCATGCGCCTTTCTAGTACACACTCAAGCACAACTTTTCTTTTTTTTCGATTTTAAAAAAGCAGCATTTGCAGAGCTTCTTGGTTAGGTGCAGTTTCTTTCTGATAAGGGCGCAATGATGGCAGCAGCAGTGACCCAAGTTTTCAAAAGTTCGCGGAGCTAACTGCAGGGGTGCAGTTAGCACTTCTTGGGTCTGAGGGCCATACCCTGTTCTTCCTGTTACAGCAGAAGTGGGCAACATGTTTTATTTTATTTTATTTTTATTTTGTTGTACAAATTAGATAAAAGCAAAGAATCATACATTTAGTAACTGAATGGAGACATTACATTACAGATTAAAATAAAAATATTACTAAAACTTTATATCTAAATGCTATATGAACATTAAATTAGCTTAAATAAATTGCTTAATAGCACTGCATAGTTCATTGCATTGCATAGCAGTACTGCCTAATTGCAGGTATTCACCTTGAGTCTCATTAGCATGAATTTGATCAGTTAACAGCTACATGGTCTGTAAATGCAATACTAGAAATATATATAACATTTTTACTGTTACGGTGTGTGTTAAGAAACTTTTTAATGAACACGCTGCATCTTCTTGGTCTCAGGTGACATCACAGTGTTGCGAAAGAAGAAGACGCGCACTGTGTTCAGCCGAAGCCAGGTGTTCCAGCTGGAGTCCACCTTCGACCTGAAGCGTTACCTGAGTAGCTCGGAGCGAGCTGGGCTGGCTGCGTCGCTGCAGCTCACCGAGACCCAAGTAAAGATCTGGTTCCAAAATCGCAGGAACAAGTGGAAACGGCAGATCACGGCAGATATAGAAGCCAGCAGCGCCGCTGCACCGTACGCTGCCCAGAGGGTGGTTAGAGTTCCTGTGCTGTATCGCGAGAGCGTCACTACCCCGCTGACACTGACAAACCTGCCCCACGTGTCACCTCCAGTAGTTGGCTTCTCTAACTCTCTTAACTATCCGTTGACTGGCCACTTCACCCATCCGGTGTCATTCATAACGCCACAGATGACCGGGCTGGTGTGACTTAAAGAGTGGAAGAGATCTGGTATACCTGTGATTCACATGAATCAAATAATAATGCTGCAAAATGTTCATGTTAGAATATTCAGTAAAGTTAATCCCTGCAGTGCACTGAGGATTGTCATCCTCTGTTGATATGTTTCCTTTGGATGTTTGGAAGTAATTTAGACAAATACAAGCAAATTTAGATGAAGGCACCCGTGTCTACTTTCAGCAATAAAATTCCTCATCATTAGCAGAATCTTTATTAATTTATTGTAAGCAAAGGTCATTTTTTTAAAGATTTAGTACCAAATTTAGTACTAGTAGGAATAAATTAGTACTACTAGAAATATGGAAGTTATGATGGATATTTTTGGACCATTAAAGCTGCCCACCATCCTGTCCTCTGTGCTTTACTGAGGACATTTCACACACATAGTCACATAGTTTCCAACTAAAGCCTTATTTTGCGATGGTTTCTGTCACTGGAAAATGTAGCTGGTCCACATACATGAAATCAAATAGGGGTCAATATGTTTACGGCTTGTAAAGCAATGTGAAAAAATTAAAACAAAGAAAAAGACACTTTGGGAAATCATTAATTTGTAAATGTATAAGAAAAATGTGGAAATGAAAACACAAATTACTGTAAAACATCAGGTTACACACTTTTTGCTTTCAACTTGTATTCACTTGCTCCAGAAAAAGTTTTTCTTTGCACTGCTGATTTTCCCATCACACTTCAACTTCAACCTCATGTGGCTTTAAATTGTTGAATTCTTTCTGAAATTTGAACCCGTACACATGACCTATGAGTACTAAAATGTAGCTCATTTATGAAATAAAAGCCAGTTTGGTGTTTGTGATATTGTGACTTTTGATAGCTGTGAACAGGGGTAGGCTATTAGCAACACTGATCGACTTACACTTTTGGTTTTTGTTGTTAATTTAAGACGATTTTAATACAGAGTTTTGTACACTTCTATGTTCACATGTGAATAAAATTTTATGCACAAATCGTTTTGTGGTTTCTTTCCTGTTTCCTGGTCATTAGCTGTTTATTTGGCATCTTTATTTGTAAAGGAATTTAGGTTGCATGTGGGTTTCAAAATTCAAAAAAACTTATTTATGCCCAAGGGTCAATTAAGAAAGAAAAGAGGGCATCACATGAGATGAATAGTTTTTAAAAGTACGAGTAACATTTTCAAAGAAAGTTAAAAAACAAACAAACATGGAGGTTAAGCTGAGATATGCACAATGTTGGAGGCGAGATTAGAGCAGCTTATTGTGTTAAACCTGGCCATGTTGTGCGCCCCCTTAACCCATTGTCGGGTTACATAATTCTCATGCTGCCAGTTGTTAAAAGGCTGTCAAAATGACATGTTAATGTTCTTTAAAGAGGTACTTTTAAAAAAAGTATTTAGCATCTAAAAAAATAAATAAAACAGCTGTCAAGATTTCCAAACTCTTAGTTTTTGCATACTTCCCGTGAAAGCAGGCAAGAATCTGGACAGAAAGAAAGCGCACAAACCTCCAATATGGCAGCAAGACGTAAATCTGCATCCCGCCCTCATCTGCCCCCTCAACCTCGCCAATCAAAAGCTGCTAAACCGCAGTCTTCCGGGTCGTAGATTTACTGCGCACCGGCTTCTCGGTGCTCTAGTGGCAGCCGAGGAGCAATGGTGCTCGGAACGTCCGGAGACGTCGGTGTTTTGGGAATCTCGGAGGAGCAAATGAAATGCCGGGGAATATGAGCAAAGAGGATGCCCCCAGTCGGAGCACTTGTTTGACCTTCACAATTGACAACATCCTCAACCTGAGGCCGCAGGAAAGTGGAGATTTGGACGGTTCAAACGGGCAGAAAGACGGTGGATTTAAGAATGTTTTGGAGGAGCGATGTGAGGATGTATGGGACGTCCGAAGAACAGAGGAGACAGGTAACTCTGCCGGATATACCCAAGTACCATATCTGTAAATTTCATAGAAAGAAAGGGAAATTTTTGGCTAATGAATCTGTTTATGAGCACAACCATAAAGATCCAAATAAAAAACAAAACAAAAAAACCGCTCAAAGTTCAAGTTATTGGTGCGAAAATGCAGAAGCGTTTACAGGACGCCTGTGTGTGTCTGCTTTACTGGAATGTTGCTCAGTTTGTTCGCAGGTGTTTTTACGTTTGCCTTTACCGCTGCACCCAAGTACATCTTGTCGCTCCGTTCACAGTGAAGCCCAGAGTTCAGCGCGGGGGAAACACAACGCCGCTCACCGCTGGATCCTGTCCCGGGGCGCAAAATGAGCGCAGCGCTGAGGAGCCACAGCAGCAGCAGCAGCACCAACACCGCCACCAACAACAGCAGCAGCAGCAGCAGACTGCGGAGTCCAAAGCCATGGTAAAGAAGAAAACGCGCACTATCTTCTCCAAGCGACAGATATTTCAGCTCGAGGCGACTTTTGACATGAAGCGCTATCTGAGCAGCTCGGAGAGAGCGTGCCTCGCGAGCTCCCTGCAGCTCACCGAGACCCAGGTGAAAATCTGGTTCCAGAACCGCCGCAACAAGCTCAAGAGACAGCTGTCCACGGACATGGAGGGGCCGCTGGCCGCCGATCACTTCACAGAGGCAGGAAAAAACGTGCAATTACCAACTTTTTACAAAGACAGCAGCCTGCTGGGCGGATGTTTGCTACCCATGCCGTTCCCTGTCTTGTATCCGACGGCAAACGCCGCGCCTTACATTTACTTCTCTAACACTGGCAAATACTTTGGCCTCTTTGATGCAGACTGTTGAGTTCTCTCTTGATTGCGTGGACACTCCGACTTACAGTCAGTCCAAAGTTTTTGCATGATACGTCTGATCCTTTTTTCATTTTTAACATTTTTTTAATGAGTTGTCAACATATCAACTAATTCAACGTGCATGCGCCACTTTTTGGTTTATTATTATTATTATTATTATTATTATTATTATTATTATTATTGAATTTTGTATACAGAGTTTATTATCTTGAATTGTGCATGCATTCAAATCCTCGGAGCAGTTTTCCTTTGCGTAGTAATGTCATCTGAAAGAATGTACCATACGTTAAACTCCTGATGCTGCATCAGCCTTACTACCCCGCAATAATACTTTCTGTGTGTGTGTGTGTGTGTGTGTGTGTGTGTGTTCATCATTTTTCCTGTGGATCAACACTTGGTTTGTATTTATATGGCCTTATCATTGTTTTGTTTTGTTTTTAAAAACAACTTTTATCTTTTGTTTTCACTTTCATAAGACTGTTAAACTGTGAAGACGGTTATTCTACGACGATCATATTTTGCAATAAAACGTGTAATATTTGCAGTTTTAAATGTGTGTTGACTTGTTTTAGGAACAGCAACAAAAAAAGATAAAACCAAAATACGCCCAGATTGCATTTTTAATAATCCTTTATTTATTTATTAACTCATACTCCTACTTTTCCTTTCACTTTGTAAGAGTCATTTCGCATGATTTATTCAGCGTTAGATCGTATTTAGAGCTTATTTTTCTCCCTGCAGTGATAAAGTCCTGAAAGTCTACTGTAAAGTTCAATGAGATACACATTACGGAAAGCTGAGAAATCCGGGGCACATTATTTGCTTTACAAACGAATTGTAAATTTAGTAATTAAACCAACTCCTGATTATACATTTTGAACTGAGTTAACTAATGTACCTCAAAAAAAAAAGAAGAAAAAAAAACAATCTTCTGTTTTTCTTGCTCATTAAGTAATTTAGCTGGTTAGTGTTTCCTTTTGCTATCCCTGATATTAAAAGCAGAGACCATAAGAAGCTGAATAATCATCACAAGTTATCACCTCTGTATTGACATGCTGCTAAAAGTATTGTAAAGTCTGCAGAAGCTTTACAGTCTCTGTTAGTGCCTATTTTGTGTGTGGACCATCTCGTTCATTCCCTCTGTTATACCTTAAAGCTGTCAGGATGCTCATTTTGTCTCTTGAAAGTGGATGTGTTTAAACAGATGAGAACTTCTTGGTGTTTAATTAAAGGCTCTGTAACCACTCTCCACTGAAAAATCCAAAATATATTTAAAAAAATAAATAAATAAATGTAATGATTTATTAGTTAGAAGAAAATTTAAAGTTGTGAAAGCCTGTTAACCTTCAAATAAAATGTAATGGAACAAATCCTGTCTCAACTTAGACTACAGAAAGTAACCCAGTAAGAAAAGTTTATTTAGACAGCACTTTCCAAAGACAAAGTTGAACATACATGCATACATAACTAAATAAAAGTAAGAGCACAAGGCACGTTACACCTAATTGCCTCTCTGGAATTCTTTTATATTGCTACAGTAATAAATTTAGGAAATCTTCAAAACCTACGAGCTTTATTGCAGATTTTGTAAGTTCTGAAGTTAAGCCATGAATGGATATTATCAAATTGTTATTTGAATAATGATTTTCAGGACAAGACACATTATTAGTAAATATTACAAATCGCTAAAATGAGAAAAGACCTGTTTCTGGTAATAATAAGCCACGTTTTCTGTTCAGTTTCAGCACAGATGTGAAAAAAGAGGAAGAGAATATTCAAAACGTTTAATCTTATGCATTGAGCCTATTTTTTTTATTATTCTGAAATCAATTTACCATCAAATGAAAACTGAATTAGAAAAAAAATTGCAAACAACATAAGTAAACATATAATTATTATTACACCAAAGAGTTGTTTATTTTAAGAAGGAAATTTGTAGTAATTATTGAGTTACTGCTAGTTTTAACTTTTATTGTCATATACAGATACTTCACAAATGTTACACATTAAATGCACTTAATATCTAGTATAAACAATGTCTTTAAAACCTTTCCTTAGAAAATCTATCTATCTATCTATCTATCTATCTATCTATCTATCTATCTATCTATCTATCTATCTATCTATCTATCTATCTATCTATCTATCTATCTATCTATCTATCTATCTATCTATCTATCTATCTATCTATGTTGAGGCTACAGTGATGTACAGTTAGGTGTGGATGAGGAACAATCCATTCATACTGCAAGTTTGACCAAATGCGTAACACAAGTTGAAGATTTTTCTC
>VUQG01005368.1:17652-29563 GCA_015106755.1 Etia nguti | reverse complement strand
AAAAAAAAAAAAAAAAAAAAAATATATATATATATATATATATATATATATATATATATATATATATATATATATATATATATATATATATGTGTGTATATTTTTTTTAAATCAGCAGAATTCAAGCAACAACTTCACAAAACTGTAGTTCCCCTGAATGTCCACTTTAGGCTGACTCCAAAAGCAAAAAGTCTCCACAGTCTGTCCTGTTAAAAAGGCCAAACATAAAAACAGTTTGAAGCCTCATTAAAAACAGTTATAGTCCCTACAGTCCCTACAGCTACAGCTTCCTATTAGTGGCAACTATACGGAGGTGAATATATAACAAGCCTGTTTCAATTTTAAGGACATAACCGCTTATGATTCTAAGGTGAGTGGCTTTTCATCTTGTGCCGCAACCAGTTCTACTAAAAGACTCACTGGGGCTCAGTTTCTTTTAACCTGCTAACCAATGTCAGCGTCCACATTTCACATTCGATCAAAGCAAGAGGCAGTGTTGATCAGGGACAACTTTGTGCACTTCAACATGTGTGTACATGCGATGTTCGTGACACGTGAAACAAATGAAAATGGAGAAAGCAACATTGCATTTGTAGGGGGGATAATGAATCAGAAAATCCAGAAGAGTTGAGATCTATAATAAATTTTTTTCAAAAACATAAGGATGTATGTGTGACAATGTGCAAAGGGACTGACCAACCTGTTAAGGAGGACACAGGGCACATACACACATGTATACATTTAAAAATGTACATAGGCTATGATTAGTGTGCAGTAAGATAAGATATAGTACTCTGCAAAAGTCTAGAGCCACCCCTCATTTCTTTGTATTTTGCTAGGAACAGGCAAAATAGGTGCAGCGATTGAATGCCTTATATACTGAAACATGGAAATACAGTATATAAGGCATTCAAAGCTCTTCTAAGAATTTAGTTCAAGAAACCTGGTGTCAAAGGGAGGAAGATGTTGCAACTGTTTGAAAATATGAGATTTTCTGGAAAAAACACTGCAATTTCTTTGATTCAGGTTATACCAGCTATACCAGCACCTGTCTATCCTGGAGAATACTTCATCGAGTACTTCCACTCTCAGTGCTTCTATAAATGGTATAGAGCTGTGACACTGTGTCACTGTGCACAACATGTACAGTGTGATCATATAATATGCCTCTTAATGTGCTATTGAAGACATTGTTACCAATAAATATATTTATTTATCAAATTAAATCTATCAAATCTTTATTTTGACAACGTAAGTAACAACTGTTAAAACGCGTAAAAAACAAATAAGCACCAGATCATTGAAAGCCATCATATTTAAATGTAAAAGGAAAAAAAATGGATATGATCCATTTTTGTACATCAGTTATAATCAAATAATGAGCATTTTTTCGTTTAACAAGTTCACCAGCTTCTCATGGAAACTTGGCCAGGACCTTCTGATATGAAATTGAATGCACCGGGTACCTTATTTAATCAGTTTTCAATATGCAATGTAAAAACTATAAAATTTACAGTTAACAAAGCCGTTTTGGCTTCCAGTGCCGTTCAAAAGGGCAAGAACGGCAATTATAAAGTGCACGTATGATCTTGCTCGGAGGGTGGTTTGTTCAAAGGACTCAGTGACGTTGGACTTTACAACATAAACAACACCCCATTCATTATGACTTGTAATTTGATAGCGACCTGAGGGATCTGGATCCTCCTGCCAGGCTTTCAGAGGGCTTATTGATCCATTAATTTCTTCGACTTTAGTGGTCTGCAGTGACAGAGTGCCTCTGTAAATTGAATGGGGGCTGAGGGATTACAATGACCGTATCTGATGAAAAGGTCCTGCATGAGTGCCGACGACATAAATAAAGCCAAAGGTCATATATCTCTCTCTCTCAGGAACTGCTATACTGTGTCAAAGAGCATCTAATCTGAACTTCAAATCCCCTCTGGTGGCAAATATGTCACAGCAGTGGAGAGCAGCCAGCAAGTGTCGGCATATGCTCTTCACACTTTGGAAATGCTGGACGCACACTGGGGGGGGGGGGGAGTAGTGGGAAGGTCAAGGCATTGTAGAGCAAGCTAGATTTGTATTTATGTTTGTATTTGTCGCTTTGATTTAAGATCAATGTCCCGAAACATCTGTTGCTACATGTGAAACTGCTGATAGTGTCATTTGTTTTAAACGACCCTGAACATTTTACTCTGCTTCATATTTGGCACGGTTGGTGTTACCAGTGGGGTCAAGTCATCTGCACATATTTTTTCTAAGGAATTATTTTTTCTGTAACTTGAAGATTTTAAATAGCTTCTGCAGAGCTGTTCTAGAGCTTTTTATCGTACCTCACAGTCTTCATCAGTAGGAGTTGCCTTTTTCTCCTGAGTACTTAAAAGACATTAAAGACTTTTGATACAAACAACCCGAGATAGTTTTGTAAACTATTGTTAGATATTGGATGTGCTTATCTCTTTGGGAACTGGACACTTATTTAAAGAAACTACTAAAATATCACAGATTTCTGAGAGATTTCTGAAGACTGGTAATATTTAAAATGTATTATACTTAACACAAAATCTTAACCCGAAAGAACAATAGGTTATTTTATTTTGAAACTTAAAGAAGTATTTAAAAAAGCAAAAAGGAAAAACCCCCAAGTCAAAATTTTAATCAAGTATTGTTCCTGAAAGAACACATACAATACACTCAGTGGCAAAAACTCCGCAATACAAGTTTTTTATTCCCTCAGTGCGAAGCAAAAGAGTCATGATGCTTGCTCCACCGTGCTCTATAATTGGGATAATTGGGTTTTTTGTGCCAAAAATTTTGCTTTTGTCTTATCTTTCAACAAAACATTGTCTGCAAGTATTTTAAGCATCCGGGTGGTCTTTTGCATGCTTGCCATGTGATGCAATGAAGCACTACTGATCTTGAAATGCATTTCTGTAACCTGCGTAACTTTACATATCTTTACAGCTCATTTTTTAAGGTCCTGTGAAGGTTGTTGGAATAAAAATTCACATCAACCAGACTTTCCTTTCATCACACGAACCTCTAATGTCTGCTCTCCTTGATAGAAACACCTGATTCTTAGGAGTACATCATTCGCACAGAGGCTCACTCATTCTCTCCAGTATGAGTTCTAAATATCAGAAGAGCAGGTTATATAAATGGAGCAACTTGCAATAAATGTAACTTTAAATGACAATTTCCTAACCACATATTTTAACTTCAAGTTCTTCTTTTCTCCTCCTGTAAAGAGAGTTTCATTTACCCAGAAAAAACCCCCTGAATAATACCACATCTACTTTGTCTTCTCTCAGTAGGACAGATACCCACAGACCAGCATTACACTTTTTAATTAACAGATGTAGATAAGTATTTAAAAAGAAAAAGGAAAACATGTCTCCTGAGACATGAGGCCATATTGTCCTTCTTTTTTTGCTGTGATATCCGTCTGTGTATGACAACAGGTCATGCCTTTGTGGCCTCTGAGATGAAAAGCCCTGACCTTTAAGGGCACTGGTCTAGCCTGTCAGCCTGACCCAGGATCAGATTACTGCTGAACAGGATCCATAAGCGGTGACCAAAGTGAAAGCACTATTCAGAGAGAGCGAGAGAGAGAGTGGTTATGAAATCATTTAGTAAGTAGAATATAAAGAAACTATGATGTCCCAGCGACAGAGTCTACCAGTGTATGAAGCTGTCCCTGTCATAGAGATGCGAGTACATGCTCTGAACAAAAGACACTCTGAAATCAATAATACAAGTTGGAGGAAACAGATACATGAGACTAATGGACATTGGAAATTGCTGCTGATGGGTGCAAAGGGATGAAATTCATATTGATACGGACATCACAGGCCAGCGGGCTCCAAGGGGGCGAGAGGAGGTCACAGTTTGCTGTGATAGCCTACCCCCTCTTAATGGAAGCCTATCGACTGAATTGGAAAGAAGCTACAGTGACTAACATGAAACAGGGAGGCAGAAAGTCTGTGAATGCTCTCCCTGAAACAAACACGTCTGTATGGGTGCTTATACATGTGCATCTTTTATGTGTGTGAATGCAGAGATATCAGTTTCTTAGCAGTCCTGAGAGATTCTTTTTCTAATCGATAGCTAGTTATTAATTCAATAACACCTTCTGCTGTTAAAGATTAGAATCGTGCACATGTGAAATATGGAATAAAAACTGATTTTCATTCATGTTTTTTTTTTTTTCATTCTCTGAGCCTTGCAGATACTGGTGTGCCGTTTTCACAATGATTTCTCCCCTAAGTATGTCACAGCTGTGGCGTCGAGACTTGGCATCAATCAGAATGAAGGCAAAAAGAAACGTAGAATCTAAATGTAAAAATAATAAGGCCAAGCCTTTTTACTATCAGTATGAACCACCATAGACTCCATTATATCATATTATCATGATGCTTCACTCCTGAGACAACATTATTCCAATTTGTGCTGAGTTTTGCATTAACACATATTGTGATTTATCTTATTTTTTCAACTGCAGATTATTCACCCAAAGGTAAACTTTGTCAATATCTGGTTTGTTTCTAATAAAATAAAATTCTCCATCTGTTTGTCTCATTTCATTCGTTTGTTCTTTTCTGCAAAAAAGGACTTTCAATCAGGCAAACTGACCAACACTGTCATTAAAACCTGTCAAAAATGTTGCATGCACCTGACAGACTGAGCTGTTTGTATTACAGTGTAGTCCAGTTTCACTGAATGCAAACAGGTGTGGACTCCTGTACTGTTAAAAGTATTCTGAAAGTGAGGCAGAAGTAGCCAGTCCTCTCTGAGAACAGCATTTAATGTCTGTGCATTTCTGCTGTCGATTTATTTTCTTCACTGTAGAGCCTGGGTACAGCTGTCTCCACTTGAAAAAAAGAAAAAAACCTATCTGGGCTCCAGTGTCTTGAGCTTGTTACAGAAACCCTCATTTTCTGAAATTTATGTTACAGTGCACTCGTTGTGAGAATTTTCTTAATGGATAATTTAAAAAAAACCAAAAAATAATATTTACAGCTTAGCATAAACATGCTTTTTATTGGAAAGTGGCAAACCCCTGCAGATTACACCTTTATACAGTGTAAGTAAGACGTTTTAAGACTTTTTTTTTACATATTGCTCAAAAAAACCCTCCAAAAAACAAAAACAAAAAACCCCCCACTTACCCATCCATCCATCCATTCTCTTCTGCTTTTCCAATTCAGGGATAGACTGGAGCCTATCCCAACTGTCTTAGGGCGAGAGGCAGAGTACACCCTGGACAGGTCGCCAGTCTGCCACAGGGCAGACACATAGAGACATTTGCACTCACATTCACACCTAGGGGCAATTTAGAGTCACCAATTAATCCAACCCCACTAACTGCAAGTCTTTGGACCATGGGAGGAAGCTGGAGTACCCTAAGAGAACTTGCGAGAACATGCAAACTCCACACACAAAGACCCAGCCTGATGGTGGAATTGAACTCAGGACTTTCTTGCTGTGAGGCAACAGTGCTACCCACTGCAGCACCGCGCTGCCCACACATCTCTACAAATACTTACAGAAAAACAAATAGCATTTATAGTTATTATTCTTTCATGAGCCATCCATTACCTAAAAACATGTCAAACTTATGTAATCACAGCCTATTTTGACCAAAGGTTGGAAATCAGCGACATTACTAACTCCCAGTGTCAGAAAAAAGAAATAGCAATCTGATGAAACAGAAATATCCGCGATGTGCACATATATCCAAAGTGCTGACTCAACAGGAGACAGTGGTGTCAAAGTGACAATTAATTGACAGCTGGTGCATTTCCTGTTGATTTACCCGTCTCTTCCAGGCAATTGGCAAAGGGATGATAACCTGACCTACATCTCTCATGCCAAAAATATAATAATCTGCACTGCGACCGTTGTGCCTCCATCTAAATTAGCAGCATGTGCTCCCACTCGACTCTCCCTCAGGCCTGAGCAGCTGCGCTTCGCTCAGCTCATCCAGTGTGACAGCTCGAAATCACAAGTGCAACCGCCCAGTCATGGGAATTCATCATCTGTAAACACACAATATCACTGAGCAATCAGTGACTAAGTGGAACACAAGTCGAGCTGCAGTTGTGAAAAGGACAACTACTCCCCAAACAGAGATCATTGGATTGTGGGCTAATAGCCCGAATGGCAGCCTGCCAGGTAGAGGCACCTGCGGCTCTTTAACAGCCTGTGTC
The DNA here is from genome assembly GCA_015106755.1 of Etia nguti. NCBI lineage: Eukaryota > Metazoa > Chordata > Actinopteri > Cichliformes > Cichlidae > Etia > Etia nguti. The sequence goes on along the minus strand of VUQG01005368.1, from coordinate 23,354 downwards.
ATCACTACAGTTAAATCATTACACATGGCTTCAGAGTACCAAAGTGCCATTATCTAAAAGCTGCTGAAAACAACTGTTACACTCAAAGGCACGAATGCAGTTTTTACTGTAGGAGCAAAAGCAATATGAGACCGTTGCAGCATTACACTGATTGTGGAAACACTACAGGGTGCTATTTCTGTCACCCACGCTTTCACAAGATACGTTAAGCAACATAGATCTAAGTCAACACCATCTCGATATTTACTTGAACCAAAGAATAGTGTAAAAATCACTTAAATAATTAAAAACTTAAAAATCAGCGACGACATATCCTAAACTGTCTTTGCACATTCCTTTACTCTCCTTTTAGCTCTGTTTTGGTCTCCACCACAACAAAGATCCTTGAAGGACATATCTGGCCCTTAAGTTGTTAAATGCCTTGTTATATTTTACAGTCATTTTCTAATATGCTTACTACTTTTAACTTAAACCTGCTGCACCTTGCTAATGGAAACAATCCAGAGGAGGAGGGAATCAAACAGCAGAGTGGAGTAAAAGCAAACAAAATGCGTAACTGGGATGGTGTAAACAGCACAGCTTGTCCCCAGTTTGAACAATATTAGTGGTTATTTTCATACAGTATCACATCAGTAAAACATACAGTATAATCTACTCATTCACTTTAAAAGAGTAAAAGTAAAAATGCAGCTTTAAATGATTGGATGACGAACAGTTGTAGAATAAGCTCAGACAGTCCCAGAGGTGGGATATTGAAAGAACATGTTGCATTTGGTTTACCATAAAATAGAAGTTGCACATTTTAGGAGGCAGTTCAGATGATCTTTTTTTCCTGCAGTTTGTAGCTGAATGTGGATGTTACGGTTTTTAAATGCTAAAAGCATCTTCGCTTTGAACAAAGGTTTAAACAAATGATTTTGTTGTGACAAAGACATTCTGAAAAAATGTGCCACACGCGGATGACTATTTTCAGAGTCACATTACTCCACTTGATCTCTAAGAAGGGATTTTTGAAACAGCGGCGGTCACGTCAAAGCTGAACATTGATACCGCCGCAAAGCTCTGACCCGTTCACCAGCTCTTTGGCCCTCGATGGACTCCCAAGTGAAACACAATTTGTAACAGTCCAGCTATTTCTGCTCAAACCACTCGGCCGAAACAAATTCAGTGACTCAGTGATAAGCAGATACAGATGGTGCAACAACACTAAGTGTTCAGTTAATAACTGAATGACTGACAGTCACCTATCTGGATATGCAGCTTTTCAAAAGAGACTGCCTCTACTGAAATTATTATTATTATGAAAGTGTCAAGAAGTCACAATCTCAGCCCAAAAAAGATATTATAACATCTTTTTGAATAAGATTTTATCAGGCAATCTGCTCAAAACTGTGATCAAGGCTTACAGATCCTCTCTGCGGCAGATTTCAATCGAGCATCGCGACAGCCACCTGAGGTTAAAATCTCATCATCATAAACTGATCCTCAAAAGACCCTCACACATCCCGTCATCTGCAATCCAAACTACTATTAACGGAGCTGTCGACATTACTCATCAGCTGAAATGAATGATGTGCTGCTGGGGCCGCAGTTCACAGCCACTTCAGTCTGTCAACAAATGTCTGCATCACTTCAGCCGTCTGTCAGAAAGCACTAAACGTCATGTACACTCTGCTAAACATTTCACTATTTGTTCATCTGTTTTTAGCAAATACTGAAGGTGTTTCTGTCTCTGCATGTGTTTATATTATTTCTTTATTTAATTCATTTTCTTTTATCAGAGATTCTCTTTCTACAAAAAAATTGGGACAAAATCAATTTTAATATTGTTGCATAATATATCTGTACAGATAAATGTACATATGTATTGGAGCATGAACAGGTGAGCAGTGTCAGAGAATGGTATGTGATTGATAATGTACCGATATTTGTGAATACAGTTGAATATTGTAAACGCTGATCCCTTTGAGGAAAAAATATTTACACCAAGCATCTGTAAAATCTCACAGCATTGTTTTAGGGTTTTTTCTTGTTGTTGTTTTTCAGTAATGAATCGTGTGCTAAAATGTTTTATAAAGCGACGTTTTCATGACTGTGCAGTGCAAAGACAACAATTTCTCATAGAAAAAAAAAGACAAATAACAAATAAATGAATTCGGGACACATGGGGGGATATGAAGATTGAAAAGGTGTTCAGTTGGTTTGTAGTATTCAAATGTTCCAAAGTAATCTGTTACTCTAATCACTTTATATTTTTCAGTAACACATTAATCTACTAAAATCAGTTATTACATTACACATACAGGTATGTTATTACTTCAAATACAAAGGTTCTTCGATTATCTGGACAATGAGCTGATATGAAGACAAGAACATTGTCTTTTTCTTCCAGTTGTGCTCAGATCATCTGACTTCAGTTGCTGGTAGTAGAGCAGTCAATAGCTTTTTGAGGAGTGCAGACATCGACACACCTACACATTAATTTTATTGCATGATTGGACAAGAGCGTGAACAGGACAGAAACAACTAGATTATAACGCCTTCAAACAGCTGCACAGACAACATGCTAACACAAAGCTAGTGAAAAAGTGAGTGAACGCTGACCCCCAGCCCAGCAGCCAGAGCCTGAACTTCACCAGGGAACAAAAGCAGTGATGAGTTTCTACAGTAGAATTTTTGTGGCAATGACTTTGAAGTGTCTGTACGCTGGTTTCCAGCTTTTTTAATGTCGTCAGCTTTTTTTTCATATGTAAGCACTGAAAGAAAGATCTTTTGTGTCCTCGTTAGGATGTGGAACTGCAGCCTGCGGTTTATATTAATAACTGATAAGTATCTGCAAAGGCATTTCAAGCCATATTATGCATAAAACCAAAGTAATGTAATATAATGATTCACTTTCTCCAGTGAATAACTAGGGGAAATTAATACGTAATAATTTGTAATACATTACTTTTATAATAATGAGTCAAATACTGTTTAAATACATGTACTGTTTATAGAGATTAGAGTACTAAAATGACAATATAATGGGAAAGAAAAAGCTGACATAATTAAACTGTGAAGCTCATATTCTGTACAGCACGGACCTGTCATTATTCATAGTAAGAAACTGACAGATATTACATAGACTGATATTACAGTAGGCAAACAGTAAAATAAGAGGTTCGTGCTAGCTGCCAGTATTTCTGTGTAATTTGACATCTGCATTTGTTACAGTGTCGTTTTCTAAGTAATGTCTAAGTAGAGAAGTAGGGCAGAGTAGGTCACTTCTTTTATTTTATGTTAGTGACAGTGACTGTGACAATTTTTGCAGCACATGGATCACGGCAGACTACGCAACATGCTTTCCTTCACAACATGCACAAGCAATTTTTCTGGAAAACAATGTAAACAGTAACTGAAACATGGGAATCCTGCTGTCTGTTTACTTCATTTCTAGCTACTTTACCCACACAACTTCATTCCTTTTCGGCTTTTTCATGTTTTCAGGTGCATACAGCAAAGAAAAGAACTCTTAACAGATGCCAGAGAGCTCTATCTACATATTGACCAACATCAGAGAAGTAAAGGGAAATTGATCATGGATGAAATTTACAGAAAGTGTTGGAAGAAAGTGTAAAATGCTAATCTTTCTATTGGAAGGTTGTGTCCAAGATGCATTATGACACAATGACCATGACCAATTCTGTCCTTATGATTTAGTAGGATACTTTTCTTGTTAAACTGAGGGCACTTGTGACAAGCTAAATGTTAATAAGTAATCAGCGCAAATTAATAGGGTTTCTTTGGTAAACTCTACCTGCCTGGCAAATCAGACTCTTCAATCTTCTTCTTTCTATTTTGAGGTCTTTAACCTAAGACGACGATGACATCAGAGTTTTTCTCAGTTGACAAAACTGCATACTACACACTTAACTCAACCAACCTAATGCATATTTAATTGCAATTTTTTTCAAATGCAGTGCTTTAAAAATCTAAGCACAGCCCTAATGGTTCTGTAGGAATTAAGAAGGTAAGAAGAAACCAGGTGCTGCTAATCAAACTTGATCATCAGCAAGTGTGAGCACCTCTGTAAAAGCAGAAGTTTCAGCAGTTTACTGCTCTGAGGCAACAACCCTGCCAGGAGTGGATTCCCAGCAAGTTCACCCAAAGGTCAGACTCTGCAGTGCTCAGAGAAACTGCAACAAAACCCAAGAACTACATCTCAGACTCTACAGACCTCAGTTAGCATGTTAAATGTTAAAGTTCATGACAGTACAATTAGAAAAAGACTGAACAAGTGCGTCTTGTTTGAAGGGTTCCCAGGGGAGAAAGTCTCTTCTCTATAAAAAGAACATGGCTGCACAGCTTAGGTTTGCAAAATTGCAGCTGAAGAAACCACAAGACTTCTGGAGCAATGCCGTTTGGACAGAGGAGACCAAAGTGGAGATAATAATGTATACTTTATTGATCCCCGTGGGGAAATTCCTCTCTGCATTTAACCCATCACTCAGTGAAGCAGTGGGCTGCCATTGGGCACCAAGGGAGCAGTGTGTAGGGACGGTACCTTGCTCAGGGGTAGCCGAACCCCTGACCTTCCGATCACGGGGCCAACACTTTACCTACTGAGCGATCCCTGCCCCTTAAAGGTAGTGGCCCGTACGGGGATCGAACCCGCGACCTTGGCGTTATTAGCACCACGCTCTAACCAACTGAGCTAACCGGCCTGACAATGTTACGCTATAATGCACAGCACCATGTTTGGAGAAAACCAAAAAGCATATCAGCACAAACACTTCATACCAGGTGCCAAGGACATCGGTCGAAGGTGATGATTTAGGTTTTAGGTTTGTTTGCTTTGCAAACCTGGACACCTTGTAGTCATTGAGTAGATTGTGAACTCCTATGTATATCAAAGTACTCTACAGCAAATGGGAGGTCATATGTTGGACAGCTGCAGCTTGGTTAATGCGACAGGGCAATGATCCCAAGGCCAGCAGCAAATCTGCACCAGAATAGCAGAAAAAGAAACAAATCAAGTGTTGCAATGTTCAGCCCTCAACCTGACTGCTGAGGGACCTTAGAAGAGCTGTGAAAAAACAACTGAAACAACACTGTAAAGCACAGCGGGACTAAATTCCTTGATAATATAAACAATATTGTAAATTTTATTACATTATCAAAATTAACAAGTCGATCTCTCATCTTCAGCCGGAATTAAAGTGAAAAACTTCAAAGCCAAAAGAGGCAGTTTTGTACGTTTGCGTGCTTGCGTGCTGTTTTGTCAGCAATAGAAAGTGCTCTTTAAACCAGGTGAATGGATAACATGTGTTCGTTCTGAAATCAAACAACACTTTACAAATATTTGTGCTTCCCTGCCTTTAGATCCCCTGGTGTCCAAGAGATGATGCAGCTCAGAGAAACAGATGCTTTCAGCCATGTATTATTCACCACCTTAATTCCACAACCCTACAAAAGTGAAAACACAGAGTTTGTGTTTATTTTATTTATCTGGTAAATCCACAAATAGATAGCTGCAAAATGTTCTTGGTTAAAAATTTATTGTGGGCATCAAACTGTGGGCATATAGCACTGTTAGCCTGAAAGGTTTATGACCGGTATTAGCTTTTCTTTTTATCAGAAGCAGAACAGTTAGCTGGGTTTGAACTGGGGGTGAGTGGGTGGGTGGGGTTGGGGGGGGGGGGGGTTTTTTTTGGGGGGGC
>VUQG01005368.1:6391-17632 GCA_015106755.1 Etia nguti | reverse complement strand
GGGGGGTGGGGGTGGGGGGGGGGGGGGGGGGGGGGGGGGGGGGGGGGGGGGGGGGGATTTCTTTTGTGTGGACATATTTCACGAAAAATTTATCTAAATTAAGAGAAAACCTAAAATTAATTATTTATTGTATTCTACTATTGGAGTAACATGAGAGTGTATTGACTTCAACCATTAACCTCAAGTGGCCATTAGAGGAACTGCAGTGTTTGAAGGGTTCATTTTTAAACCCTGGATATTGCAATTGGTTCTGAGGTAGCAGGGCATAAATATCCATGTTTCATGGATATTCAACATCTGGCTCTGCTCAACTGACTACCATACAAATAATAAAGTGCTCACCTCCAAAACTTTAAAGGACTTATAGGTTGACGGTGTTCTCTTTCTTTTCTGTACTCAATCAAAAAGAACGCACCAATCTATGAAAATGGTCTGTTCACATTTCACAACCAACTCCAGTGTAAAACAAACCAAAACACAAATAAACTAGATGACATATCATATCGTTATTATTAGCCCATTCTGTGACACAAGAACAGAGCTAATCTTCTCATCTTTTACCAGTTTACAAATATGTTTAGAATACACAGCTCACATTTTATTATAGAAATCCTCACACTGATCAAAGACTCCCGCTCCTCGCATCCTGTTGTGAATTATTTTTGTCTGTCAGGATTTTTTTCTTGCTCAGACGCAAAAAACAAGCAAAGAAATAAATAACAGCCATCACCGTTGAGTTGGTCAAAGCTGTATTTCAAACTCAATTGTGTTGAAACTCAGTCATACTGAGAGATTTTTCCATCCCGTCCTATTCTGTAGACTGAAGCACTCTCCCAAAATGCTTGGAGATTTGGAGGGAAGTGGCTGAACAGATTGTTATGTCACCATTAGGGAGCTGTAATAAAGTCATATTTCTTTTGCATTTTGCATGACTGGAGGGCCCTCCACTCTCGCCTGTCTGCTCCTTTCACATCAGCCTCCTTTAAGTGGAGCAGTTCTGGGCTGCAGGTTTTGCCTCGTTGCCGCCAGAGTGTGTCTGTGCCAGATAGCATTGCATGATTACACTCAACAGTGCACAATTTTGTAGACAGCGTTATAGGAGGAGAATGAAGCATCTTAGGCTCCATTAAATGCTCACACATTTGGAAATTAGAAACCAGTTGTTCAACATTGGAAAATTAAAAGGGGGTATCAAGATTAAGTTATTTATATGCTGCAAGGGAGTGGGCTGCTTAATGAAAGGGCTGTTTCCAGCAATTACCCGTGAATCAATAGTGAATGAACAAATTAAACTGGGCGACAAAAAAGCACATTCTGGTTTTGCTTGGCCATTTTCTAGATCCCTCACTGGTGCCCAGATTTATAAGCAGTGATGACATGGATCATACTTTTTGGGCTAAATTAAAAAATAAAAAAAAAAGTGATCGTGATAAAGAGTGACAATAAAGTGCTTAAACTACATTGTGTTTCCTCTGAGCTGAAAAACACTAAAGCTATCCTGACAGATTTTTTATTTATTTTATTTATTTTTTTGCCAAGAGCCAGTGCAAAAAGAAGAATAATGCTTTCTGCTGTATATGTGATTTCACTGTAAACGAAAATGCTGTCATGTTAGCACATTTTCCAGTGTTATCCTCAAAATGAGGCCCAGATGTGACTTGGCTGCTTATGAAGACTTTACGACTTATTAAATTAATAAAAACTGGTCAACAATTGTTTTTTTGTTTGTTTGTTTTTTTGATATCTCACATACATAAACACACATAAATAACAGCACTTACCAGAGAATTTATGAAACTTAAAATATACTATAAAAGGGCTACTGCTCTTATTGTTTGAATTCTGGTGTTTTTAGTCCCATTGCTACAGGTGCATAAAACCAAGCACCCAGCTATGCACTCTCCCTTTGCAAACAAAGAATGAGTTGCTCTAAAGCAAGGTTGTCGGACAAAAGGCCCAGCATCCAGAATCGGCCTGGCCAAAGACCCCAATCTGGCCCACTGGACAGCTTTGGAAAATTTGATGGAGAGTAAAGCTTTTGGACTTTAAACTGTATTTTCATGGGTTTTAAAGCATTTCCTAGAATACCAGAGTAATTAAGCAACAGATCCATCCATCCATTCTATTACGCTTATCCTTATCAGAGTTGCACGGAGGGCTGGAGCCTATCCCATCTGTCATAGTGAGAGAGGCGGGGTACACCCTGGTCTGTCTTTATGTACCCCACGTAAAGACAGACAACTCTTCACAACTATGGGCAATATCAAATAATCAATTAACCAAACCCCACTAACCTCATGTCTTCGGACTGTGAGAGAAAGCTGGAGTAGCCGGACATGAACCCCAACGTAAAGGCCCCAATCAGATTGTGGAGTCGAACTCAGGACCACAATGAGGCAACGGTGCTAACCACTGTGCTACTGTGCTGCTATCAGTTACTTTCACTTTTAATCTTGGCCGTAACTGTACAAAGCACATATAACAAGATCATCTCCACCAACATGACTTTGTGGAGCAGCAGTAACAACAAACAGTCGTAGCAGCCACTGACTGTATGTAGAGGTATCTCACTCGACTTCGTGCACACATTGTCAGTGCTCGAGAGTCGTCAGCCACACTGGACGTTGTACGGTAGCAGATTGTCACGGTCGCGTGTAGTTTGCATGGAAAACACAGAGTTGTCTGTAAACACTCACTAACTACCTGCTGAGAGGTAGAAAATGGGAAACAGAGAATGTTAAGACTCAGTGCTGCAGCAAATGTTTAAAACTGCGCCACTTTTACTTTGAAAGCAAAGGGCCTCAGCTTCAGTTTCTGTTGCACTTTTCGCAGTTTCACTACTGCTCAAAGAGCAGCTGGTGAGTGTTTGAAGATAACTTTCTAAGAAAACAAGTGGTGAGTGCAGCAATCCGCTAAGAACTACAGAAATCACAACGAGGTTTTTGCCAACTGGCAGGAAAACAGATATTTTTCCCTCGCAACCACTTGTTGGTTGTCAGTTGGTCACAGACCACTCTCGAGGCCTATGTGACTGAGACCTTTTTCGCTTGACCCTACACTCGTGCCACGGTGGAAAGGTAAACATGTGGCTAGCAGTTACATGTTTGCAGAACCTTAATAAAAGATGGACTTGGCTAACGAGATGGCAACTTGGGGTTTCTGGCATTTTGAAGCCTCAACAAGAGGTGATATTTGGACCGGAGGGTGGAGTGCTAAGCTGTCCTCTTGTGCTTGTAAGATTTATTACCATTAACTATAAGGGCGAAACGCATAGACACAGATATCTTTTAAGTAACAGAAAAAAACCAAAAGTGTAGCACAAAATTTAAGGTAGGTTTTACCACACTGCAAGCTGTATTATTTTTCAAAAAATTCATTAGAAAAAATCTCTTGTAGGCATCAACAACCAAAAACAGAGTCAAGAGTTAGCAGAGGTAAGGTGCTACTCGCAGAAAGCAACTACAGCTGATTTTGATGTCACATCAGTTACAACTAAAGTACCCACTTGACTTTAAACTTCAAACCTAACCTGGATAAGCTGTAAAATAATGAAATAAATTATCCATGGTGGGAAAACAAAGATTGGAGTCTGTGGGGAGGGACTTGTGGAGCCAGCTCTAATGGAGTTGGTTTCATTTTTGGCAGCTGTCACTTGGCACTAGCTAGCCAGCTATTTACTGCATCTTAATTATTAATTTATTCAGTGGTGCGTTGTTATTATGTTGGCATGTTACCAGATAGTTACTGATTATATATTTAATATTAACATGATGTCACCATTTCCTTCTTTTAAAATATCAGTCATTGCTAATGCTAGTTTAGCAATGACTAGTTTAAATTTTGTGACGCTACTAACTACTCACAGTAATTTTATCTTTAAAATGTCTTTCTCCTGCTGTTCGAGTAATAACAGACTGTACCTGATAACAGTTAATTATTAAAGCATTAAAATAGCTAAATAGTTAGTTAGCTAGTTAAATAGCTCGACAAGAGTAATATATCAAATATAAAGATGACTCAATGAAAACACTTTGCAGATGCATGACCCTTCATATTCAGCATATCCACACTATATTTCAGGATGAAGTAAACATTTACAAATCCTCTGTTAAGACAGTGGTTTTTAGGTTTTACCTCTCTGTCATACCAAAGATTCCTTAATGTTTTTAGTTTGTGATGAAAAAGGCGTGTGTTTGGAGAGTCAGGCCCATGTTACCAACTCTGTGAGCCCAGACAAAGTTGTTGAAGGATTACATTACCAGCTTTTCTTAAGTGGGCAGGCCTGCTGCCTGGCTCTTCCTCATGTCTCTCTGGGTTTGATTTGAGCCAAAGAGCCACAGGATACAGCTCTCAAGGCATTCTCAGCAGTCACCCAGCAAAATTTCAAATCACACTAAAGTAAAGTGACAGGATGCTTAAACTACAGTACATGGGGGTAAGAAACAAGCGCCTCCTGCTAACTACAAACACATTATGTAAGGAACAACGATGGGCTCATGGCTTTTCATCTGGAGAAGTCGGTTTCTTACAGTGTTTCCCAACACTATAGTGTTACACCTCCTGGGTATGAAGATGCTAATGCCTTTTAAGCACAACGACTTTATGATGTGGTTCAATAAAATTTGGATTGCGTGATAAAATTGGCCAAAGAGTCTAACTCATTGTGCGAGTGTTTTATTTTGTCTAAACACAGAGACTAGGCAAAAACAAATGAACCAGCAGCGTTAAACTAAACGTCCATCAAAATGTGTCTCACGATGAAAGGGATAGACTGTAAGAACTGGCCAATAGTTTTATTTTGAAAGACTATAACTGTGTTTATTGGGCGTTAATCTAGTTCTACATTTTGATACTACAGTACATCCATTTTTGTATTATTTTTCAGGTTCCAGTTTCAGTTAGTTGTTTTTAAAGTCCCAAACTACTATTTTATTTTTTATTTGGGTTTCCATATCCCCAAAAGTTTCCAAATCCAGGTTTTTTATGTTTTTATTCATGTTATCTGCCTGTCATGGATCCTATGTAGCTATTATAAGGACTTAGTGTTGACGAGAAAGTGGACCTCAAGTCAAGCTTGTTTTCTTTACTTTTAGGTTAATTTAAAAGAAAAACACAACAGAAGAAAATCCTATTTTGAATCTTTTTTTTTAGTGTATTAGTCGTACCCTCAGTTACTGTTTTTCTGGACTTTGATGATTTAGCTACATCAAAGTCCACTGAGAGGATTATTTCTCCATTGTCGAAAACTGTTGAACATTTTTCACATGATTGAGTGTAATCACATTAAAACTAGTAAAGAAGAGAACAAAAAAAAAACTTTGGAGGGGGAAATTACCCGGACCATTATGTCTGGAATTGCTCTTCAGTTCCTCTCTGATGTTCGATTACAGCGTCTTATGCCTGCTGATGGAAACGCTAAAAGGTTTTGCAGAAATGTTGAGTGGATTCAGCTTTTCGAGTATGAGCACGGGTATGAGTTGCATGATAAGGTTCAGCGGTCCTAACCGCACGATCCACAACATCCATTCATAACACGTTCAAACATCCTGTGTACATGCAGAGACAGTTGAAAACAGAGCCCCTGACTGACTCCACTGGTGAGAGTAATTTAGTGTAATTACGCCAGGGTGAAACCTTTGAAGACCCAGTTTGTGTTGTGACTGAAACAATGATGATTAGGGCTTGTTCGGTTGTCAATAGCAATTAGGAAGATGGCTACATTTAAAAAGCAGATATTTAAAAACGGAAATTTTTATACCCTACATTAAAAATGGGATTGAAAATATTGCTTAATTCAACTTTATGCAACTTATGATATAGACATTGTCTGTATTTGTCCTTTTTTAAGAATATCATGATCAACTATTCGAATGGGACATGAGTGTATTTACCTTCTGATGTGCGGGATGGCCTCACTGACAAAGTTGAGGTTTAAAAGAGCGGTACATGGACCACATGATATAGATTAGAGAAATCTGGGGGACTATTAACAACACTGTTTGATCTTGGTGGCACAAATTGATCCAAGGTGAAGAAATTGTTGTGTAATTATGATTGATGATGACAAGAAGGGGAAATGATTTGTGCCTTTAAATTCTCAGTGAAAAAGCTGTTCCTTACTTAAAGCTACACAGTAGGAGCTTTAGAGGAAGCTGGAGAAAATGACCCAGCAGCATCAGTAGCTTCAACAAAGAGACACTGCCCAAAATTTTTGATTATTTAGCAACAAATAATCTTTAATAAGAAGAGATATAGCCTAACTCATGCCAGATTTTGAAGAGAGTACAGTGTTTGTTAGTATTTTTTAACATTATTACTGCATTCATCATCTCAGTTAGGCTTGGAGTCAGTCCATGGAAAGCTTGCTCACTTCCCTTCCATCATACTGAAACTGGCTGCTGTTTGTGTTTGTGAAATTGATTTTTTTCTCACAGGAAAGGCAGTTTTGCCCATAAAATACAAGCATTCGGCTCACTTTTGTCAATTGGTTAGTTAAAGATTGTGATAGGAGCTCATTCCACTGCAGCACTCAGGGGTTTGATTAATTCAAAATTAAAGCTTACATATGCATATATGAAACAGGAAGTTATTAATGTTAATGATGCTGGAAATTCTGTTAGAAACTCCCTTCTGCCTCTTTTTGATGCATGAAGTCAAAATATAATTCCTATAAAGCGGCTCCTGCTGTGCCATCCCTAACACACAAAGGTCATCATCTATTACAAGTCACTGTCACAACTTCTAGAATAATAAAAATTGCTGCAGTCACTCATAGTTTACATGGAAAATGCCAGTCTGTCTGCACACACTAACCAAGTACTTGCAAACCCGAAACTGAAACCATTTCCCGTCAAAGTAAAAATTGTATATTTTTGTTTTTAATGCAGGAGCAAGGCACAGCTTTTACTTTGAAGTTGAATGTTTTCCATTTCCAATTTGTGTCGCACTGCTTCAAGTTTCACTCCAGCTTGTGGACTAAATGGTATGTTTGCAGACAAATTGATATTAATATAAACCAATCGGCCAGCCACCAAAGCAATCCCAAGGTGGTTTTTGGTACACGATCCTCTTTGCAAGTGGCAGCCAGCATCTTACAGCAACTACCTGCCAACCGGTCCAGTCAGAAAACACACATTTTTCCATCTTAGCCTGTGTGACCGAAGCATAAGATTAAACTATACCAAGCATTAAGTCAAAAACTGTGTGCTCTGGAGTAAATATTGTGCAGTGGTGTTTTATATGAAAGTTTTTTGGGCTCTACTGGACTGCACAATCTTGTTACTTAAAAGAGAAACATGAGTTAATTTTGCAACTTATTACAAGTTCTACTACACACAGAGGATGATGTGAAGTGGTGTAGATTCTAAAGGATGCACTGTTTCTGCAGAAAATCAGCAATATGGAACACATTACATTCAGCACATCGGGAACACGTTAATGTAAGTGCATTTAAGTGTGTGGCCACAGCTCCAGGCCAAACATTAGTGTTAAGAGGACCTCATTTCATAAAGCATCCTGCCTGTTGACATTAAACCTCCCACTTCTACTAGTTGTTTCACACTCATTTTATTTTTAATGTAAAGAGAAAAAAGTAAGTGTTCATACTGATAGTCTGTTGTATAGGGTGAGGTGGGGCGGGGTGTAATGTCAGCCGTTCATATCTGTGACACGCAGTATTTACAATTTTAAAAGAAAACATGACTGAAATGAATAAAAATACATGATTGCTTTTCCATGCGTCCCCACAGAGAGCCAAACCTCCAACATTTTCTTCCAACAACCTCAATTGAGCAGGAAGGATTTTCACAATGGCGGGGCATCTGTGGCTCAGTGTCAAGAATAACTCTCTAAATAAAGTATAAAAGCAATCTGCTCTTGTTTCACTCACTGCACCTCTTCCATCCCTGTTGCCAGGGGGATGACCGAATGCATTTCATATGCAAGTGCTGCGCTTCACTGCCTCCTGAGCGCAGGACAGAATCATGTTCCACTTTAAAAACGTTAATTTTACATTTTTAATGATGGTCTGATGGCTTGAGTAAGTGAGTACAGCTTACAAGCAAGGATGTGATGTTTTGGAAATCTTCTTCCACACACCTTCTACCTCCTCGTTCTGGATTAAATGATCTCTCCTGGTGGCTGGTCTCCTTTGGGACTTCTGTTAAAACAAACCCAAAAAAACCCCAGAACTCACAAAGATTGTACAGTGAATATTAAGGAAACATTTATATATTTTTGGAGAAAAACTATACTTTTTGTGTTATTACTGCACACTGCTATAGTGAACTTGCAGACGTGCAATCCAGTCAGAGATTCCTCAGTTTTATGGCTGATTAGCTTGATGCCAGGATTATCTCTCGTTATTTTAAGGCAAATAACACAAGATTATGACTTAATGGGATCTGTGAAATCAGCTGGAAGACACCAGGGGCCTCTCTCAAAGGAAAGTCTTCAAAATGCAGCCCATACCAGTCAAATCATGAACTGCTGAAGTGCAATAGTTGAACAAAAGTGCATGTCCAAAAGGAATGTTTGACACATGGAACATCTATGCAGCACGCATTAAGAGCCCAGTTTCACAGCTCCTAAAAATTGCATTGCTTATGTTCCTAAAGTCACCAACAATTTTTGTAAACACCTTTGTTTAAAGGCTGCACGGTTCACTTCCCCAGCACTATCTACCTGCCCAGCACTGGGAGGAGAGGTTTCAGCACATCTCAGCTGTGAGCTAAGTGGTTTACAGCACAAGTTCTGCTCCTTTTTTAAGGTAATTAGCTTGTGCTCAATGCTGTCATCTCCATAAGTGCAGCTGCTTTTGAAAAAAACAGGGCACGAAAACAACAGGCCAGGCCTCCCCAGGGTCAGTGCCCACCACAGCCTGGATTATGGCACCAAAGGAATCCTGGGAAGCGTGTATTGATTTGGCCTGACACTTGCTGCCACATTTAGCTTAGCTGCTGCTGACTCGCAAAGGCTTCAAGCAGTTATCTGCCATATCCTCTACTATCTTTAAAGAGCACAGAGAAATTACCCCATGCAATAGGAGATTCAACGCATAATTAGCTCAGTGCACCTTACAACAGATCTCTTTTGACCACTAATACAAGCTTAAAGTTCATGTGCACAGGACTATGCCTAATTAACTTGTTAGCATGAGCATGCTGTGACAGAAACACTGGCCTTTATGGAGTGCATTTGTTTTACAAATTGTCAGGCTGCTGCATTTTACTATTGTCTAAAGTCTGCTGCATGACACAAAAACAAGGGTGTGATACATCAGAGAAAAATAAATATTATATATTCAGTACAGTTGCATTCAGAGGAAGTGTTTGTTCTTGGTAAGACTTGAGTATTCATCAAAGACAGATTCATAGAATTCTTCAGAGTTTGCATCACAGAACTTACTTAAGCACAAGGCTGTCCAGGTCTTCATAACTTCATAACTCTAGACCCTTGCTGATGTCTTAGGTTATTTAATGACAACTGAAAAAACTCAATCTGATAAAAAAAAAACCCACACAAAATCAACAGGAGTTAATGTTTTTTTGGTCATTCCAATTACATTGATGTAGGCTATTGAGGTTTAGCATGATCGCTAACAACATTTAAGTGACAATGATGCTGACAATGTAGGATCAATTGAATAAGGCCCCAGTCACACAGGCCTAGAGATGAGTCAGTGATCATCAGAAAACTACCAGTCATGAGAAGGAAAGAAAGAGCATTTCCTGACCAGTTAACAAAAACCTCTTTGTGATGGATTTATTTGCTAACAGATTGCTGCAGTCGCTAATAGTTTGCATGGAACATGCTGGCTTGTCTGCAAATCATATCCAGCTAATCTCCGAAGAGTAGTGAAACTGTGAAAAATGAATCACAAACCGGAAATAGACTGCCTTCAGAGTTAAAGCTGTGCCTCACCACTGAAGCCAACACATTTAAAAAGTCAAATACATTGCTTTTCCAGTTTGCATCACACTTGTTGAAGTTTTCCTACTGTTCAGCTAGTAGTTAGCCAGTTTGAAGACAGGCCAGCATGTTTCTTGAAAACTACAGTACAACTATTCAATTGCTGCTTTTGTTGTGTCAGCTACTGTAGCATTATATGTTAGCACAAGCTTTGCTAACATTGATGCTTAATCTTGCTTAAATGCTTAAATGAGCCTTACACTAAAACAAGGATGGGCTTGGAAAGACACTCAGCTGCTGTCTGCTTAAGATGTGTTGGACAGGCGGCCATTTTTAGGCCCTTACATGCTGCCAAAGTGGAATTTGTAATGTATAGTGACATTTTTTGCAGTGTTATGAGCAAGTTTGACTTTTAATGTGCCCGGTGTTAACATTTCTACTCAGCTGTAAACATCTCATCACCAATGTTGTTGCTCTGCATGATTCCAGGCAACTACTTTGTGCAAAGAGCAATTCTTGGCAAATATTAGACTGGAATCAACCAACGTTTTACCCTTTGGACCAGCCGTTGGCTTTAAGTGGCCAAATGCCATCGTGTTTTATTTATGCTACTGCACTTCTGCACCCTTTAGTCTTACACTCTCTTCCAGCAAAAGTAAGGCTCAGCCCCCCTTTTGTTCTTCCACTACAGTCCACCAGATCTTATTTCTCTTTTAAATGATTTACATTTGATTTAATTCTCAGGGAAACATTTGTAACATCATGAAGCATCTTCTTCTGCATTTGTGTCAGCTACAAATGCAGTTGTGGGACCACGCTGGATGAAATGGGCAAAGACAGCTTCACAATTGCCAGGGGTGTTATTCTAAGATCAGGCTGGAATCAGAAGTTTTGTCGGTTTCAGTTAACCAGGGCGCTGCTAAATGGCTTAAGCCAAGCATCAGTGCACCCAGAGAAGACTCTGAGATATTGCTGCATGACAGCTAAAGTAGCTGGGTGCATCACAGACATGTACCCAGCCTAAAGAGCCCTCAGGCTTTCTCTTCCTCATGACTGAATTTTAAGTGTTTTATCCCTGGGACACAGCGATAATGTGCATTAAGATCAAGAACACTTATTTCAATTGTGCTTTATGTTTTATTCGGCCCTTAAATTTGGCAGTGTCTAGACTGAACTTTGCTGAGAATAGCTCAAATGGGAGAATCCCCTGCTGTTGCAGGAAAGTTGACTCTAAGGATGGTAACATTAGAAAATTGTTAGGGTTTTTTTTTTTTTTTTTTTTTCAAAAAAAAATTTTTTTTTTTCCCAAAAAAAAAAAAACTTTTTTTAATT
>VUQG01005367.1:9072-26237 GCA_015106755.1 Etia nguti | reverse complement strand
GCTGAGCGGTGACGTGATTGGCTGAGGGGGGGTGGGGTGGGGGGGCAGACCTGACTCTGAGATCAGAGACAGACAAAATGGCTCCCAGAGAACAGAGAACGCAGCATCAGGGCACTGTCATCTCCACTCACACAGCTGCCAGCTGACACCAGCCGCCGCCACACACACTCTCACGCACATCTGTCACACACACTCTTAAATCTAAGCTACCTGCAAAATGCCAGGGAGAAAAGGGGGTGGGGTGGGGGGTGACTGCAACAGTGAAGATGATGGATAATAATATAGATCATTAAGTTACTACAGCACATGCATGATTCTTTTGACACTTAAAGTAACACACACAGAGAATATATTTTAATGCCAAACTGGCTCATGGCTGAGCCTTTTCCTGATTTAATCCCTTCACCTCTTGGCCTGTTATAACATGTGACGCACTTGCCGCTGAACTTCCCAGGTTGCAGTGTGTCTGTGTTTGCCTGCCAAAAAGATCCTGAGTAGGGAATTCACCCAGTGAGTGAGAAAAAAAAACAAAAAACTGTAGGGCAGCATGAAAACAAAGACACTGGCTCACTGTGGCCACGAGAGGGCGCTGCTATCAAAGGACAAGCTGCAGATTGTAGGTCAGTCAGAATTTTCCACAGTGATTTCTCTTGACTGTAAAGCAGATGAATGAGTGATGGATCTCTGCTGAGCAACAGCAGATCCATTTATATTCAGAGTCGCTTGTTTTGATTGTCGCACTTTTGTTTTGTCTTGCAAATGAGACGCATCAATAACAATTTCCCCGTCTGACAGTTGAGCTGTAGGGTGCAAAAGAATCAGATCGTTTAAGTAAAAGGAGTCAAGTCCTTTCAAAGTAAAAGTCCTTCACTAAAAACATTTAAAGTATTTAAAAGCTATTTATTTTTCATAACAAAATATCAGTAGTCCCTGTGTTATGCTTCATTATTTTGGACGGGGGACGTTAACATTATCCAATATTTAATAGAGATAGAAATGAATAATTTATGAATATTAATCCTATTATATTTTTTTATTAATTAATTTTCTGAATGGATAAAATAAGCTTACTCAAGCTTTGAGCTTTACAGTATCTTTTTTATTATCTAAATCTGAACACTGAGGGAGAAAAATAAGACCCAGTTGGGACTTAAGCTCCACTGAAATGAGTTTAATATTGCTGTTTTGCACAGACTAGCTGACAAACACAGCAGTATTAGTATTTCATGAGGTTAGAGGCATAAAATTCTTATAAATGAGACCATTTGATACTGGTTCTTAAATGTAAGGGTTTTCAACTTCCATCCCCGATTGTTATTACCTATATTGCTTTTCTGCAAGTTACAGTCGAGATGTATTTATGGGGGAAAAATCCGCACGCACACACACACACACACGCTCTCTCTCTCTCTTTTGAGGGTCTTCTGTGATTTAAATACATAAGTCAAAATTACTTATGCTTAGACAGTTATTTCTGACTTTTGATTCCAGTGGTTGTTCATGTAAAGAAAGATTACAAAAACGCCCAACAAGCTCTAGTAAATCTGTTTTGTGATTAAAATGCTAGAGTGAGGCTACCTGTGCACATCTTTGAGCAGGTGATATAGAAGCAGAACCTGATGTTCGTATTATCTTGAACTGATGTTACAAAAAAATTCTCCAAACATTAAACATATTCAGTGAGCAGCAGTTCTCTGGGCAAAAATGCCCTGATAAGTATTAGGAGAATGGACAGAAGGCTTCGAGTTGATATGAAGGCAACAGTAACTCAAATAATCGTTTATTATAACCAAAGAATGCCAAAGAGTATCTCTGAATGCACAACATGCCAAACTTTGAAGCAGGTGAGCTACAGCAGCAGAAAACCCCACCCATTGCCATTCCTGTCATATGAGAATAGGAAATCTGAGGCTTTGATTTGGACAAGTTCACCAAAATTGGACAATACAAGATTGGAAAAACATTGCCTCCATTTCTGCTGCAACAACAAACAACATGAAAGCATGGATCCACCCTGCCTTTTACCAACAATTCAGACTGCTGCTGGTGGTGTAATGTGTGGGACATATTTTCTTGGCACACTTTGTCCCCCTTACTACCAGCTGAGCATTGTTTAAATGCCACAGCCTACCATCTCCATCCCTTTATGACCACAGTCTACCCATCTTCTGATCGCTGCTCCCAGTAGGATATCATCCCATGTCACAAAGTCAAATCATCTCATAGCAGTTTCTTGATCATGACAAAGAGTTCACTGTACTCTAATGTGCTCCACAGTCATAGAATCTAAATCCAACAGAGCACTTTTGGGATGTGGTACAACAGGAGATTCACATTATGGATGTGCAGCTGACAAATCTGCACCAACTGTTTTATCATGTCAATATGGACCAAAATCTCAGAGGAATGTTCCCAGCACCTTGTTGAATCTGTGCTATGAAGAATTAAAGCAGTTCTGAAGGGAAAAGGGGGTCCAACCTAGTACTAGCAAGGTGTACGCAACAAAGTGGCCAATCAGTGTATATTACACAAGATACACTTGTATCCCACTTAAGTACACTTAGACCACAGCTCACTATAAACACTGTGGCAAAAAAAATCTGACAGTAGACTGCTATTAATCTCACAGTCATTGTCATATTGTCCAACTTTGCCTTTATGTAATAACTAAGTACAACTCTTGAGATTAGGAATCTCTTTTGTGAGCGTGTCCTGGGCCCAGATGGGATGCTGTTCAATGGCAGAAGTAACTAGAGAAAACCCTCCCAGGCTGAGGGAGATCATTTGAACTCCACAAAGAAATCCTCTTGCTGTGAGCCACCATGCTGCTAATTAATGTGAATGTTACTTTCTTCTGTTGTACATTTCTCTGTTGAGATAAGACATTTTGCTTTAGCCCTTAACCTTAAATCCATTAAAATAACTACAGCTGAAGTTCTGCTGCAGTTAAGTGTCTGCAGCTCTTCTGGCTCACAGTCTCTTTGATCTAAAGCTGGCCACTGTACTCTGTTAGAGCTCATTCCTCCAAAAAGTGGCAGCTTGTCTTTTGGATCTTTTATCAGAGCTGAATCAGACAGAAAGATCTCTGTCCCCCCCATCTGATCCAATAATGGAGTAAAGAGGTCTAAGCTGCCAAATGTATCAAATCTGGCAGGCAGACACCAGTGAAACGAGCCCCAGAGACATGTAGCTAGCTTCCGTGTGGACAGTGTGTGCCACTGATGTGTCTAAAGTACTTATTTAATATTGTGTAGTGGGAAAAGTCGAGAAACAGTAGGCTTGCTTTTAGCTTTGGGAAAGAAATGCAGTGAATGCTATCTATGAAAAGAGGAGTGGTTCTGTTTTCAATCCTGTTTGGTGGAAAAACGGAAAAAACAGCACTTAACTGATGTCACTCATTCTACAGTTGGAACTCATCATTGAGCTGGGATCAGCTCGGTCAGGGCTTTTTCTGCAGTCATACCAACACAAAACTGTCCTGAGATCAGTGCTTGGGATTGTGCTGAAGGGAGGCTGATGGGAATGGTTCTTATCAGAACTCTGGCAGATGCATGTGCAGTTGAGTTTCCTGTGGACTAGTAAGTGGAAGTGGCACATTGCACACATTTGCACATGTGCACGATAGCATGCACGTACACACATGCACGTGCAAGGCAGACACACACACACAGTCTGTAGGCATCCTCCTTCCCCCTCCTTGTGCCCCTGAGCCTGACAGTCTGGACATGGAAGATATCAGAGAGAGGGAGAGGCATGAAAACACAGACTCAGGCTCTGAGTTAGATCAGTGTGTAGCTGTGAAAGTGCATTTGTAGGTGACAAAATGGCGATGTCAGAACAGCTAGAGTCTGAAGGAGGTAAGTCTGTCTTGCTGACCTTTTCCTTTTTGTCTTTCTCACAGCTGACGAGGCAACAAAAACCTCTCAGGTCAAACAAAGCGGTCGAAAAGAAGAATTTCTGATTTGTCTTTTATTTAAAAGCAAGAACTTGTACAGCATATTTATATAAAAATGCTGTACAAGTTCAGTCTCTTACTCTCTTTTTATTGACTTTAACAAAGGTCAATTTAAACAGGTTGCACTTGTGGGTTTAAAGTGTAGGCTTAGTGAAAACATCATGTGTGCCCGCTTTGAGCCTTATTATACATGGCTTTATGGCTTTAGGTGTGAATGTTTAACTGTAGGAAAATGAGGCAAGCTGACGAAGCGAGGGTTGGGCAGATCTGTGTGAGTGTACCCGTGTGCCTCACTGGTTGGGGTGCTGGTTGAAGATAAGGCTGTCCCTATGCCTGAGAGCAAAGGAGATGGTGTGTGTAAGCCCTTCAAGCCTTATCCTGACACACCTCCCACCCCCACCTCCAACCCCACCACGCACACATGCACTGGGGATTAACCCCGTCATGTACCATTTCAATGGGTGAGCTTGGGGAGACACACACACACAGGATTAACCCTTGTGTGTCCATTTCCATGGATGTTTCTTAGTCTCTCTCTCTGGTTGTGTCAGCAATGACTGCTCATGTTGCCATAGTGACAGGGGCCAGCCAATGTAAGATAGGCAAATCCACATAAGTCACCCACAACAGACACTCTTAGCTACAACAGACTACACCTCCCCCTGGTACTAGACACACAAAGATGCTGCCAAAGGACTGACAGCAGCCTCGTGAGCTGTGAAGAGCTCATGTCACAGGCTTACCATGGTCAAACCAATATACATAAAGTCAGCCCGGGCATCTTTGTTGCTGGTCGGGTGAGAGACAGGCCTTATAGAGGCTTATCCTCTCTACATGCCTGGCTCTGGGAGACAGTGCACTTCACCATACTCTGGATTTCATACATCAGAGTCTACAAAGAGGTTCATATTTGAGTTGCTGTCTTCATTTTGGGCATATAAGAGCAGCAGATCCTGGCAGGATAGATGTCCAACAAACAGATCCATCACTTGAAAAACATATAAAAGTATTTTAAATGTATAAATGGAAAAAAGCATCAAAATAAAAGTACAATAAAATGTATCACACCTAGACTCAGCGTATCAAAATGCCAGCATGAATAAATAATTAAATATCAAGCAAAAAATAAATAGTAAAAAATAATCTGGATGATATTGTGAGAATAATGCTCTAAAAAAATGCGTAAAAATTGCATCTTTATTTATATCTACTGCACACATTTATATGACTTATAAGTAACTGAAAATTTGATTTTTGCATTAAAACTATCATGTATTTATATCCTGTGTATATTGAAATAAAGAATCATGGAGCAACATGTATACGGGCACACAAACTGCATACCACTTCAAATACACCACAGTGCATGTCCGGTTGGGGATAAAATATTACACCATCAGAACAACAAATGGGATTTTAAATGTCGGACACAGGCAGCAAGTCATAACCTACTGAAACAACTTGTTTAACTGATGCTTAAAGCTTAAATTGTTCTGCATACCAAAATGTGTAAAAATAAACTTATTTAAAAAAAAAAGAAAAATCACATTTCTACTCATGTCCGCTTTGGTGTATATATTTTCCGTCATTTATATGTGTTATCTGTAGTGCAGTTAAAAGGTGAAGATGAACGTAATAATAATGATAATAATAATAATAATAACGACGGTGATGATAAATGTTATTATAATGTTGCAATAATGTAATATTACTGATCAGCACCAGTGTTTGGTCTCACAGCATCCTCTATGAAGACCTGTTTACTGAGCAGCTCGCAACAGCGGCTTAATTTATGAATAAATAATTTATGAAACATTGTTTTCACTCCCAGTGTGCATGGGTGGTGTATTAATGAGAACCGTGTTCGTGCTGGTGGCTGTAACAACCTTAAGAGTGCAGCAGGAGGGGAAAGTTCTTTAGTGGGTGAAAGCAAACTACTTTACATCCTCGATACAGGATAATCTCTCTTTTCTGTCCTTTGGGGTTAGATGCTGTAGATCAAATAGTTTGCGTGTTAGATATGACACTTGCATAAATATGGAAAAATTGCTGTCCTAATACTGCTTGTTCTTTTTATATCACAACTTTGGACATATGGGTGAGATCTCTGCTGGCTGTGATCTGAATATCTGATTATTATTTGAGGCGATTTAAGCAGATTTAGAGGCCTGTGGGATTCTCCTTTTGGCTTAGTGCTTCGTGCCTGCATCTGTGTGTGCGTGCGTGTGTGCGTGCGTGCGTGCGTGCGTGTGTGTGTGTGTGCGCGCGCGCGCGTGTGTCTGTGCATGCATGCGCACGCAGATTCAGAGAGGAAAAGAGGGTAGAGATTCCTGATGTTAAGGGATTTACTGGTCCACCTTGGGCAGTTCAGCATACAAACTCAAAGGCAGAATTAATTGACAAACTTATCCTGCTGTTTTTAAGTGTAAATTTATAAGATCTTGGTGTACTTTTGACCAATGGGACTGCTCCACTGCAAATATATGTGCATCACATTTCCATGCTCTCAGTGCATCCTCCTTGGGTCCAGGGTCTTGGTTGTCACTGCCTCAGCTCAAGTTGATTGCAGCAAGCCTATGTTCACTAATTAGGTAAACATGACAACCACTTTGCAGTCAGCATGATCTTTGTCTCCACGCTCATCTCCACTGAGTTGCATTAGGACAATTCTCATCTGTGTCAGTTACAAGGAAGGGATATGGGATGCAGGGAGGAGGAAGGGAAAAATGCTTACCAGACAACCTTTATGTGCAGTTGTGCATTAGTGGGGGGAGGAGGAGGAGAAGTGGGAGAGGGCGGCTGGCGGTGCTGGGCAGAGGAGAGAGGAGCAAATGCATTGCAGAGGGAGAGGAGGAGGAGGGCCTACAGCTATTGTTCATGTCCTCCCGTGAACAAAGGGCTCATCGGGGTCCATATGTAAACCCACAGCAGGCTTCAGCCCACTGACAAGGCCTCATGCGGGACAAAACATAACCGACCGACTCCCGCAATTTAGGCCTTATTCCGTTTCGAGGAGATTTTTTTATTGATCCAATTCAAAGGGACGTATTGTGTGGGTACGTTGCGTCCAGCCAACCGCCGTCCAGCGGGCCTATCCGTTTTTACGCACGGAGCGTACACACGGTCTATCAGCACGGATCTGTAAACATCAATTTTCTGATTGGACTTCTTTGCAGGTAAAGGGTCGCCTTTCCCCCAAACACACTACTCGACTCTAACGTTTAGCTTTTGTTGCGTTTACATTTGGTGTAGGAACTGCCGCCGGTGTAATTGCTCCTCTTTTTGAGTGCTTTTTCGTTGCGAAGGGATTTAACGCTAAGGCGTTAGCAGGAAGGCTAAAACCAGCTAGCTGGTTACAAACAGTTTTCTGGCTAGCTGACATTAGCCTACCCTGCAGGCCTACGAGGCAGTGTTGTAAACATTCACCGTCGCTGTGGTTGAGGGGATCGGGATTATGTATCGTGTTTTGTTTGTTCACATAAATGTATTGCTTTTCAGATTATTATTGTTTGGCGTTTTGTTGTTAAGCTCGCTCGGGTCCCGTAATAAATTTAGCCTAGCTAGCAACTATATGCTAGCTTGGTGCCATTCTAATTGCCTTTGTAGCCACACAACTCCACATCCAGTCTTCTTTAGCAGTTAAATTTATGAAGCATAGATGCCGAAATAACCTAAACCGGTGTCACTTTACGTTCAAAGTTTTACAACATGGTTTAGGTTAATCCGGCTCACAGATTCCGTTTGGATACTTGTCCCTTATACCAATCATGGTGGCAGTCTTGAGTGGCAGGAGTCCACAACCACGACAGGTTATGTCCCCATTTAGAGGAGACTTGATGTTGTGATGTTGGGTGGATTTCTGGCGGCTGAGCATGAAGAAAAGTCAATAGTTGAGTGTTTTTGGCATCTGTGCCAGTTTGACAGATGATCTGCTCTAAAAGTTTCTGTCCACAAGCAGATGTGTGTATGTTTAATGTGTATGTTTCTGTCGACATTGTGTACTGTGTGCTTGTAAAAGAGAGGAACACGATTCCCAGTGGAGGAAGTGGAGTCCAGCTGATGTGATTGTGACTGCCTGTCATTAACCGCTAACGGGAGAGGAGAGGAGCTAATGGAGCTCTCAACAACTAATGGACACACAAAGAATCGATTATTTATTTATTTATCAGTCTTCTGGTGGTGCATCCAGCCCATAGCATAGTGTTGCACATAGTAAACAGCTTGTTTTTTAACTCGATTTGAATCCAGGGTTTCAAGTAGATGAGTGTTTTATTGCCTTTTCTTTTGAACTTTTAGAAAGATGGAAATGTTTTATGGCTCTATACCCTTTATGGAAAACTTTTTTATTAATTTACCTCTGGTTCTGTAAGAGCTGTGATGGCTGCTGTTATTCACAACATATTTGGAATGCAATTCCTCCTTTCACTAGAATGGATTTCATAAGGATGCATAGATTAGTGATTTATAGGAACACCATCCTAATGTGTGTGACTTTAAAGGTGAGGCAGCCTCTGTCTGCCCACCTCACTGCAGTGTGTCTGCAGATATGTGCTATTAAGTGTTACTAGTACTTTTTACTGGTTTAACTGTTTATTGTACATCTTACAGCACTGTGTTCTCATTTCATAACAAACTTTCCTCTGAGACAAGCCCCCCTCTTTGGTTATATCTTTCCTTCAGACATACAGTGACATAAATATGTTTAATATGCAGAGACACCACAGAGAGATATGAAGGAGGTGGGGCTTCACCATGGTGACGCCAGAGGTCGTGACCCAGAGGCCGGCACGCCTGGATGGCCTTTATAAGACAGCCAGGCAATTAGAGTAGAACAGGGACTGGATCTTTGTGCGTGTGTGTCAGTGTCACCAGTGTGTTTTCTTATGTTTTTGGGGTTCCTTCTGACTTACTGTTTAGTACTTCATGGTAAGGCAGCAGTTTCTATGTTAGTGCAACAGGAGGCTTCTTCCATTGTGTTGTTTTATATTTTAATGCCCCAAAAAGGAGCCATTCAGGGAAGACCATGGAATGAGTGCAGTTAAAACTAGACCATACTGGTTATTTCAGGCTGATTAGGCATCAGAGGTGTTTCTGTTCTCCAAAACCACAGTTTACTTTTTACTTTGGTTTTCAAAAAGCAATTTTTAGCACAGGTCCAGTTATTCGATCATGGACCAAAAAAGGAACTATGTATTTATGCATTTCCACTTCAGTTTTTAGCCAAATAATCTTTAAACATGACAACTTTACCATACTAGCATGCTTCAAGTAGGTAAGGCGAGATCTGATGCCGTATCATGGGCCTTTGCATCTTTTCAGTCTCAGTTTTACAAATTCGTACAGCCCTGTTAGACATCGTCATCTTTGGTTTTTTGGGGGGGGGTTTTCCCATCAGCTTTATAGATATTGAAAAGTTTGCTTTTTTTGTGTGATTACTGTTTTTATGGACAATGCCGCTTTTGTGTCTAAATTTGGCATGCTTACTATACACACATGTCATGTTCTCTGTCAGGTTTAGTGGTCACACAAGTTTTCATCTGCCATAAGTTAAATATAATAATATATATTGTAATATATTTGAACCCTGTACACAAAGCTTTCTTTTTCAACATTTGCCGTCACTTCTATTCCAGGCTGTTCCTCCAAGTCGTTCAAGCTGTACTCCCCCAAGGAGCCCCCTAACGGTAGCACTTTCCCCCCTTTCCACCCCGGCACCATGCTGGACAGAGACGTGGGGTGAGTTTCATTTCTCTGCTTTCTGTGCTGTGTTTGTAAAGCTTGCCAAAAATAAGTCTAGATGACTGCTTATGGGACCAACTGTTGTTGTTGTTGTTGTTGTTGATTTTTTTTTTTAAAAGTATGTTTTCTGTTAGCTGTCAGATGTTTTTCAAATGCTTCTGTGCATTCAAACTGTTGTCACAAAGCTTTTGCAGTGCATTTACAATAACATAACAAGTTATCAACTTAAGTAGCATTATCCTCATTTTAGCTGTCTCAGCTCCACTCTACAAACACGGCATAACAGGACGAAGGAAATCTTGTATCTTTGAAGATGCATAATTACTTTAAGCCTTTAATTTAAACTCAAACCAACAAATAGAAATCCTCCTCAGTCTGTTTTCCCACATTTTGTGAGGGATCAGTGTAGCCACTCAACGCTTGCACATTCATTTCAAAGTGTGTAGAGAGATGAGCACATGCAGTAGGTGTGACTGTGTGCACACCAGTGTAGCAAGAGTGTGTTATATTAGAGTGAAGCTGGCGTGAAGCGTGAATTTTCCTGGGAAATTTTAGTTCAATATTTATTTAATCCATCCATTTTTATTAGTTACTTATGGAACTTACGGGCGAAGGGGCAAAGCCTATCCCAGATGAAATGGTCAATCACAGAGCAACACAGAGAGATGACACACTCACGTCCCCATCTATGGCCAATTTAGACTCAGCAATTACTGTAACATTCGTGTCTTTGGTCTCTGGGAGGAAGCCGGAGTACCCGGAGAGAACGCACACAGGGATTGGGAGAACATGCAAACCTCAATTAATAATTGAATGCATTATGAAAAAAAAAAAAGCGTCAAGTGTAGAGATCTATTGGCATAATACTGTAATAACTGAGTAATGCTACCTCCCAGTATTGGATCCTAAATATAAGCCATTTTTCTAAGTGTTGCATATGTTGTACAATATTACCACGCACTGGTAAAACAGCTATGAAGGTTTAGTCCTAGTATTTTAGCAAAGGGGGGCCCGCTGATCTTCTGTCATTTAGTGAAAGTTTGCATCAGTACTGCTGTAATCCAGAGTAGAAAAATGTTATTCATCCATCATTTACGCCACCAATTATAAAGGCAATTACCTGCTGAGCTACTGTGAGCAGTGTTTAAACCGTTAACTGCTGTATGAGGCGAACATTTACTGCCAAAAAACTGCATTGAATTGTGTAGCTCAGTAAAGTTGGAGAATATACTTTTTTCTTTTTTTTTTGGTTGTTTTTCCGCCCGTTGTCATTTTGCAATAAATAAATAAATAAATAAATAAATCGGCTGCAGTTGTTGATTGTGTCTGTGCATTTGAGAGTTGATATTTACCATCTCATCCAATTTGTGCCATGTTTGGCTCATGTCCCGGGGTTGTAAAGACAGACTAGCTCCTTGAGGAGAGCATATTAGCACTATAGCTGAATGTAATAATGTCTCTGTCTCCTGTTTCTCTACAGCCCCACTCCAATGTACCCTCCCACATACCTGGAGCCAGGAATAGGGTAAGACTACATTGTTTCCCATTATCCCAGGCAGGTTTAAAAACGGCAGTAAGACAAATACAGATAAGATTGTGAGATTTTTTTTTTTTCTTATCTTAATTGCCTAGAGATCTTGCAGTAAGACTGTAAGCCTCAACTGGGTTAAACCCAGCGAAATCTAAAGAATCTATGAGAGCGTTAACCCTGCTGCATTTTGATGACTGCCAGCTTTTGTGTTCTTTTCAATTTGTTTCTTCCAGGAGGCACACACCATATGGCAACCAGACAGACTACAGAATATATGAGCTCAACAAACGACTACAGAACTGGACAGAGGTTTGTGTGCATGCACAGCCACATACACGGATGCCAAACGCCCCCCAAAAAGTGTTTAATGGATTACTTTCTCTTCTTTACAATGTAGGAGTGTGACAACCTGTGGTGGGATGCATTTACTACAGAGTTCTTTGAGGACGATGCCATGCTGACCATTACTTTCTGTCTGGAGGATGGACCCAAACGTTACAGTAGGAAACTGTTTAACTTACACAAATCAGATTCAGATTTTCAGATTCAGATTTTTCAGATTTCGATTTCTTCTTACAGCAATTGGCCGGACGTTAATCCCGAGGTACTTCCGGAGTATATTTGAGGGCGGAGCCACTGAGCTCTACTATGTACTGAAACATCCCAAGGAGTCCTTCCACAATAACTTTGTCTCCCTCGACTGTGATCAGTGCACTATGGTCACACAGAATGGAAAACCCATGTTCACACAGGTGTGTATGTGCAGGGGATGTTTGTGGAGGTATTGGGGACAATTACAGCTGGTACTTCTAATAACTGTGATATTTAAAAGATAAAATTTCCTGTGTTTGTCCATTCTATTTCGAGACAAAAGTTGAAATACAGTTTTGAGAAAAAAATGGAAATGTGGAGATTACAGTTGTTTCAAGAAAAACTGCCACGTTTGTGGTACCCTCTGAGTTTGTGAAATCGTACTTCATAATTAATTTTAGTAACAAGAAAGGAAATAATTTCTCTTCTATTAGTAAACACAGTGTGGTGATCAGTATTAAGACGTTAAAAAAGTTGGTGTAGAAAGCTGCGGGTGGTCAGAAGGAAAAAAACACTCGGAAGAGTGGATTTGGCTGGCAGTGGACAGATGCAAGGATAGATCGATAGTTACACTCTCATCCAATAAAGAGGATGTGTGCTATATCGCAAGACGGCTGACTAATTTGTTTCACCAACTCATCTAAACAAGGCATTTTGTAGAGGGTATGGAAAACTGTCTTGAAACAATAACTGTAATCTCCACATTTAGACTTTTTTCTCGAAATACAATTTTGACAATTTCTCAGAATAGATTTTCATCTTTAATCTCGAAATTTCAACTTTATTCTCAAAATAATCAACTATTTTTTTTTTTTCTTCTTAATGTGACCCTAATACTCCATGAGATATAAATTTTAGCTTCTCTCCCTTTAAGGCACTTTTCATCTGATTGGCTGTCAATTACAAACAGCTGATTGGAGCATCTGGGTTTAGAGCTGTGTCCTTGAAATGAACGCATCAGGGATATATCCTCTTATTTACATACAGATACATAAGTTTAGAAATAAAATAAAAAATAATGAAACCGATTGTGTAGATCAAAAACTGGTCGCCTCCTGGAGTAAAAGGAAAACTCTGCATGCTACCACAACATTAAGGACGTGGTTAGTTGCCGTTTTAATCAGATTTTAAAAAACACTGTCTTTAAATGTGTAAACATGTACCCGCTCCTGCATAGAGTCTATTCTTCTCTGTTCGGTTGTGTACTAACTCCAGTTCTCTGATCTTCTGCAGGTGTGTGTAGAAGGACGCTTGTACCTGGAGTTCATGTTTGACGACATGATGAGGATAAAGACGTGGCACTTCAGTATCCGACAACACCGTGAACTCATTCCTCGTAGTATACTGGCCATGCATGTGAGTGAATGCAGAGGAAGTAGGAACCCACACGGACACGCGCTGTTTGTTAGCTCTCTAATCTCCTTTCCATATGTTCCAGGCCCAAGACTCTCAGATGCTGGACCAGCTGTCCAAAAACATAACAAGATGTGGCCTGTCGAACTCCACCCTCAACTACCTCCGAGTGAGTACAGTGCATGTACAACATTTGGATTTGGAAAAATGTTCTTTGCTTGTGTCTTGATCATGGTCCAGTTGTAATTTCGTAAGAAAACATTTCCATCTCGGAAAACTTTACAGGATGTTAAACAGTTAATTAGGAACATAGAATAACCTGCCAAACAGCAGCATATGTTATATACAGCATCACTGATTAGATTGAGAAGACTGTTCAGAACAGTTCCTGCTTTTAAAGCACTTTGAATGATTACCCTCCTCAAAAGGTGGCCTGGTTTATAAATGAATATATAGCTTGTAGTCGAGGTGTGTACAAACTGGAGACTTTATTTTTGGACGCTTTACAGATCCTGTGGGGTGATAAACCAACATAAGCACATTCTGTTCATGTACAGTAAAGATTCAAGAATGGTTGAAATAGTTTATTACTAAAAACTTTCCTATGCAGGAATGACCCTGTACGTAGAGCGTTTTTGACTAGTAGTGGCTTTGAAGAGCATTGCTTTGAGCGAGTACCCAAATTGCTTGAATCTCTTGTTTTACAAGCGTGGAGCTGCTGCTTGTTGACAGGAACCTTTAAAGCTTTAAGGGGATATTATAAGTCATCATCTTGGCATCATTTTACTAGCATCTATGTCTGCATAATTTACATTTCATTCAACAGCTATTTCCCCATTTGCTTTTTAAAAAAAGGCTCTTCATCCTCTACCCGACTGTGCAAATAATCACAGCTGTTTATTAAATTTTGTGTGTGAGACATGAGAAAAATACTGTCTCTTTAGTTATTGGTGACATCCCCTTGCAGAACAGTAATGCTTTAAATGTT
Source organism: Etia nguti (assembly GCA_015106755.1). Taxonomy (NCBI): domain Eukaryota; kingdom Metazoa; phylum Chordata; class Actinopteri; order Cichliformes; family Cichlidae; genus Etia; species Etia nguti. The sequence continues at coordinate 12,080 of VUQG01005367.1, read as the reverse complement.
CTTGTATGCTTGACAAACAGACTCAGTTGGATACTAGCAAGCTGTTTGTTTTTCTGCATCTGGCGTGCCTCTCATTTTAAACACAGCACGCAGCACCACCTCACATCCATGTGAAAATTGATTGGAACATGAGCTTTAGATGCCTCTTTAGTGATTAAGCCCCTCTAACGTTGCTGCGAAGTGATAACAAATTGTTTTGCTTGATGTTTTGTCCCATCGCATTGTCTGATCTCAAACTTTCAAGTCAACCAGTGACGCTAATAATGCTGAACACCAGCTGATAATGCTGGTAATAAATCAAGCGGAGCATCTCTAATTACCTTGAAAAATGGGTAATCACTAACCTGTGGCATCTCTCTATTCATTCCCTTCAGCTGTGTGTGATTCTGGAGCCCATGCAGGAGCTGATGTCCAGACACAAGACCTACAGCCTCAGCCCCAGAGACTGCCTCAAGACCTGTCTGTTCCAGAAATGGCAGAGGATGGTGGCACCACCCGGTAGGTGAACCGCATGATTAGATAGGACACACAGACACGTTGACGTGTGGTAACTGGATGTGTAACTTTCTCTCTTTATTCTTTATCTGTAGCTGAGCCATCAAGACAAGCCCCTAACAAACGGCGGAAGCGTAGGATGTCAGGCGGCAGCACCATCAGCGGAGGAGGAGGAACTAACAATAACAACAACAACAAAAAGAAGAGCCCTGGTAGTGGCTTCCCACTGTCCAGCCAAGTTCCGGTGAGTGCACTGGTGCCATCTAGTGTCCCTCATTTGCTACTGTGTGCGCTTTCCAGCACACATCAGCGTTTTGCTCTTTGATAAACTGCTCCATGGATTTGCTGAGGAAAGTTCACATCTTTGTGGCAACAAAAAAAGCGGAACTCAATAAACCAAAGTCATTCTGTGTACAAAAATATTTTGAGGACTGACTCAGGTTCTGTAACCCTAACCCTAACTAAAACACTGTTGAAATGTCTTGTTATTGGCTGAGCTAGTAGAAGTACAAATGTCACTTTTAAACCCCCTCAAGTTTTTGCAAACACCTCATCAGGGTTCATTCTTGTTTTGTTTAACTGGAAGATAAACTTGTTCCATTGAATGCATTTTTAATATCGCTGGGAAAAGTTACTAATAGCAACCCAGGAAAATAAAAGCACTGTCCTCTGACTTTTGGGTCAGTTCCATACTTTCATTTTCATGGTAGAAAATGTATTAATTTCTTTAAATTCAGTTGTTGTCATTAGTATATAGCCATAACTTTTGGAATTAACATTTTAGATGTTGCTTGACTGTAATCAAGTCACAGCAAGTGTTTTAACAGTAAATACATGTTTATTATTAACAGCTGGTTGGTCAAAGTTCCTGCCAAACCTACAGCAGGTACATATGAGAGGTGGCTTTACAGAGTGGTTTCAGAGGCACTAAATGCATTGCTTGTATGATATAAAATCATATGCCATCTCTTCTAAGATATTCATGTGGTCTGATGGTTGGTGCTGTTTTGTAACTCTGCAGGATGTGATGGTGGTGGGAGAGCCCACTCTAATGGGAGGGGAGTTTGGCGACGAGGATGAGCGCCTGATCACACGGCTGGAGAACACACAGTTCGACGCTGCCAATGGCATAGATGACGAGGACAGCTTCAACAACTCTCCGGCGCTGGGCTCCAACTCGCCTTGGAACAACAAGGCTCCTTCCAGCCAAGAGAGCAAGAGCGACAACCCCACCTCGCAGGCATCACAGTAGAGCCCAGAGCCCCGCATCCTCAACCTAACCCCTCCCTGTCACTCCTAGGCCCCCACCCCACCTCAATAGCCATGACTGCAACAGTAACAGTCCATCATCTGCTCTCCAATCCAAACACCACTGTAGCGCTCAGATTCAAGCACAGGTAGCCCGAGGGGGCTCGGACTGTTTTGCCGAGCTGGAGGAAGTTTCACAACTTTGATTATTGCGGTGACTTCCTGATAATTAGGCACTGTGTCCCACCTCTCGCTCCCTTTTCCTCATTTCATACACAAAAAGTCCCATCTGCTCTTGCCAGTTTTCAGTTTTGGATGGCAACCGGGTAGCACGAGTGATGATTTAGTCCAGGGGAGAACTGTGCACGCTAAAGTATCCATGCTGAAGTTCACATGTAGGAACAGGTGGGGTGGAGAGGAAGGTGGCAGTCGGGCTTCAAGATGGTGGCGAGTCGCTTAGGGACGACTCGTCCACTCGTACGCTAAACATGCCTCTGGATTCTGGTCTGCTCTGCTGATGTGTGGGTCGCCCATAACGTTTGTTAATAGAGTGTGTTTGAGTGTGTGTGCTTGCATGCGTGTGTGTGTGTTTGTGAAAGTTGTGAGAAGAGAAAAGGAGCAGCGTGAGTTTAATGGTGGCTTTGCTGAAGCAGATGGACCAGGATTTAGAATCGGTATGTAAAACCATTTGAAATGAACACACTAGTAAGAGAGGTGAAATGTGGCACTAGGGAAACATCAAACACACAGACGCGTGCGCGCACACACACACACACACACACACACACACACACACATAATGATTGAAGGATTTTGAGTCCCCCTAGTGCCCAAATATCTCTGATTAGACTACAGTGAATGCAGTCTTTCAAACAGAACATTTACAACACGCAGACACACACACACACACACACTCTTACACACACACACAGTTACACATTTTAAGAGTTTTTATACAGTATATATTTCCCTAGAATGTTTTTTAATTTGTATTAAACGCCTTCATTTCAATTGTTACTTTTTTATTTTCTACCAATACTGAAAAAGCTACAGACCAAGGAGCAACACAGGACTTTTATCCCTTCCCCCTCTAAAATATATTGTTTTTATCTTTTATGTTTATAAAAGAGAAATACTTTAGTGTGGATGTTTTTATTTTGTCTTTTTGTTCCTTTTTTTTTTTTTTTTTGTTTTGTTTTTTTTTTTTTTTTTGTGGGGTTTTTTTTTTGGGGGGGGGAAAAAAAAAATTTTTTTTTGGGGGGGGA
>VUQG01005360.1:9968-21016 GCA_015106755.1 Etia nguti | reverse complement strand
TGTTTCGCCTGTAGATGCATATTTTTCTTTTGCATATGGAAACATCCTTCAAGATGACACACTGAAAATTTCTGACTTACAAACAGCAGAGCCGAGCAGTGAGGAGAAAAGCTGGTGCACAACACAAAATATTTTTTTAAAAGTGTTTTTTGTCTGTTGTAGAGACGTGCATGTTGGAGGTTGTTGTTTAGCTTACGGTCGGAGGGGTCGCTGCAGGGACAGAACGTTTCTGCTTTCAACTTCCGCCCGAGGGTTCAAGCTTCCACCGGAAGTGTGCTTGTTCTCTTTTACCAGGGCCGATCCAACATGGTGGGTGTTTTTTATATGACTACCTAAACTATCTATTCTAATCCTGTCGTTTAAATGTTTTGTATTCCGTTTTAACCATACCAATAAGCAGGAGATCAATAATCTTTCCTTGTGGCCGCTGTATTGATGTTAGATGATACAAACGCGACTTTTTTATCGGCGCTTCTGTAACGCTGCTGCCGACGGAGCAACCGGCTTAATGAGCCACGGTGCTTATTCGGCTTTTTATCGGCTAATATCAACAGGACTGACAGAACAACCTAGGCGGTATTTGTTTGTTCATGAACCTTTAAAACGATTAAATTGCCGAAAAGTATAGGTCACCTTAGCTTGATGGCCAACTCAGGTGTTAGCTTGTGTGTCGTTGAGGAAGCTAAGGCTGCTCTGGAGGCTGCAGTCCCTGAGCTAGTTGGGAGCTTCTCTTCAGCCGCACAGTGCTTCGGTCGAGTGATTTCAGATTACTGAAGACGTTATGTGGTGCGACAAAACTTCACCACATTAATCCCAAAACAGCATCTGACAACCAAGTTTAAGGGTAAACTTTATTTCAGAGAAGTTAGAGCCATCCAGAGGCAAGAACGTATATTATTAAACATTAACAAGATAAAACAAACAAACAAAATTAGCACAGGCTCACATAAGGGTGTAAAAAAACAAATATAAATGGTGCTATCGATAATAATTCACAAACCTTCACCAATTCAATACTTCGTTGGGACATTGGTCCGTTTACCTCTGCTTCTTCATCCTGTTTGTAAAATTAGTTATTTATGTCTTGGGTGTATTGGTCCAGCAATTTATTTAGCTCCCTGTTCATTTAGTCTAATCTTCCAGTCAGATGGACTCCAACTCTCCCATGTTGGACTGCAGCTGATGCCTTTAGTCCTTGTTCTGCTGTGCAGGAGACCCAGTGTGATCAGGAGGACCGCTCCAGCCAGAAGCTGCAGCAGGAGGAAAACTGCTTAATGTGCTTCTACATTGAGCTCACTGACGTTGCAGAGCAGAACAAGGACTAGCATTGCCTGGTACAGTCCAAGATGATGGAGCTGGAGGTTGTGTGCAAAATCAGCCATATAACATCAAGGACAGCCACAGCTTTGACCTGGTCAGCCTGCAGGTAGGGAGTTGCCTGCAGATTGGCCAGGCCTAAAATAGGATTTAGATTCCAATCATGGTGGCAAACTGATGTTTTTCAAAGAAATGGTGCCAGAATGACTGTTCCAATAGTTTACCCAAATGCTAGGAGTGACGAGTAAACACTTATGCTCTTCATGCAGGGACGAGTCAGGACCAAGACGGTGAAAAAGGCTGCCAGGGTCATCATCGAAAAATACTACACCCGGCTGGGAAATGACTTCCACACCAACAAGAGGGTGTGTGAAGAGATAGCCATCATCCCCAGCAAGAAGCTCCGCAACAAGATCGCTGGGTGAGTTGTCTATTGCAAAGTGGAGCCCGCAACCACAAATTTGTCTTGCTTATCTGGCACCCTGTAGCGAAAGGTGATCATGGCGTCTATGTTGCCTGGTCATTAAAAATTACAGGAAGATAAACGTTTGAGCCTTTCCCGTGTTTGAAGGACTGCCAGTTCCTATCAGACCCTGGTGCTCAAAGACACGCAAACAATTCCTGGGATGGTAGACATTAATGAAGGGCATACACATCTCACCAAAGATAAATAAATACATGTTTCTGTTAAGTAGGCAGAACATATGGTGTTGCTATAGTAACGATGTCGCCACATGACATTTCTATAATATGTAGACATTTATATGGTATAATCATGGGCAATTCCACGTGATGACAACTTTGTGTGCGTTGCTGCACGTGTAGGTATGTAACACATCTGATGAAGAGGATTCAGAGGGGTCCAGTCAGAGGAATCTCCATCAAACTGCAGGAGGAAGAGAGAGAGAGGAGGGACAACTATGTACCAGAGGTCAGTGAAGGCATCACCGTTTTGGTTATAACAGACCGGGTAAAAGCAGTGAATCTGCTCTTGTAAAACTTGATTCTGGTAGCATGCCGCCAGAACCACTGGGACCATTAGTATGATAGTTCCTGTGGTATCTTTTTCTTTTGCAGTGCAATGCATTGAGCTAATTTTGCCATAGATGTGTTTGTAAATGTTGTGGTGAGAGGTGCTGAACGATCTGCTGATTGTTGACTGAAGTTTGAGCCTGATGCTCAAGTGGTCATGTAAAGTAATGTACATGGTATTGCAGGGTTCATGTGCTGTGACTCTATTGTAATCATACAGTATTACAGCAATATACAACTAGATAAAATGTGAAGAATAAATGGCTAAAGTGCTGCATCAGTAATTTTCATTTTCCATACAGACGAAGAATGTATAGCCCATCGACACATTATGGTTGCATGGCTGTCAGCAGAGCACACAGATCACTGTTTGTCCCCATTATTTTTATTTATGAATGTACCGATTTATTTGCTGCAGTATAGAGCTGAATAGCATCAAGAGTGGATCTGCAGGCCATTGGTACAGAGGTAGCTTATGTGATTGATTAAACGGGTCATCACAGTCAAATAGCCAAATCTGTGCATTATTAGCCTAAAACATAAGTCTGTTTTTAAGAGTGTTTTTGAAACAATTTGTGTTATTATCTTGTGAAATGTGGGGTTAAATTTTGCTAAGTCTTCACAATTAAAACTACAGATACAAAGCTTTGAAGGGAACCACGGAATGTTTTTTAATATTTTGCTGTAGTGTCACAGTATGGTTGTCATAATTGCCAACTGCTCCAGTTTACCTCCGTAAACTTTTTTTTTGTGGCAAATTTGGCACATTTCTTTATTTTCTTAAACAGATAAATGTTAAGAAATAAAGCAAAAGGTTGGATATTATTTTGTGTAAAGGAGTGCAACGAGTACATGTTAATAAGTTAACGTTTTCTGAAAATCAATTTATTTGTACTTTTAAACTCATGGATTTCTTAATTTGACATTTAATTGTGTTAAACGTCAAAATGTTTCACATTTATAAATATTAATGTGTTGCATGTAAACTGTATGATGGATCCCAGTCAGTTTCTGTCTTCAGAGGAATATTGGTGCATCAAGATTGTGCGAGTCAGATTGGCACTTAAATGCAGTCTGTTTGCAATAATCACTCTAGAGTAATACAATTATTCTGATTTATAAACAAACATTTTTCAAGACATATGTAACGGTGGCTGTCGAGGGAGGTAAAAGAAAGACGCTTGAAAGTTGCTCTGTGTGAGCACCTCAGACCTTTTCTTTTATTTATTATAATACAGAGTAAGAGACTAAGACCATAAACTCAACAGGACAGTGTTTATAGAGGTCAAGATAAAAGGATTCTATAGAATCTGGAGTCTCTTTGCACCCACACCTTATGCCACCTGGTGGCTTTCAGATAGAATGCAGGTTGGTGGTGTTTTCCACATTTCCACATCAGTATCTTCACTTCATCTGGCTTCTGGGTTTTGATTTGTTTCATCTATAGGAGAAATAGTTGAGCTTAACAGTAATAGAGCAGAGTAATAGCAGAGAATGTACAAAGTAGAAAATAAAATGTCAAACAAAAAAAGTCTGTAGTTGTTTTGTCTGTAGTTTTGTACCACCAGCTTTATACATTTTGTTACTGACTGCAAGACACAACTATTTACTTGTGAGTGTTCGCTTCAACCAATTTTTCCACAGGTGATCTCAGAAGTGCAAACATGGTCAGGAGCTGGAACAGTCGAGTGGCTGTCCAGCCATGATGTGGCTTTTGGACACATCAAATCAAATTGTGCCTGTTATGTGTGTTTTTTGTGTCCTGGTAGTCTGCCTGAACCGAACACCTTTCTTTCTAGCAGTTGTTTTGTATAAAAAGTGATTATGGTGTGTCTGTTGTCAGGTCATTCACAATGCAGAAAAAATCAACACATACAAATTTTCTTGAGTTTTTAAGGACTTTCTGTTCTTTTTGAACCTGGTGCACTTGTACAATTTTTTTAAACACAACAGATGGATATAAGTAAACGAAATTCTATGATGTTACTTAACTGTGGAAATAACTGAGGTGTGAGATGGTGGTTGATGTGATTCCTGTGTGTTTATCTGTCCAGGTGTCTGCTTTGGACCAGGAGCTGATTGAAGTTGATCCCGACACCAAGGAGATGCTGAAGCTGCTGGTAAGTCTTTCTGTATGAGGACAGAACAAGTACAGTTTTTGAAAAGTAATGACAGGAATAAGAAGCTAATTTGTTAGATGTTTAATGGTGGAGTGACTTAGGTCAGTCATAGGCATCTAAGCTTGTTAATGATAACAGAGCAATTGGTCTTGAGTTGGGAAATTTAAAAAAAAAATGGTTGCAGCTAATATAGTTTGAGTGTTGAATCTTATCCAGCCAATGGAGCTCTTTAGAAAAAGTTTGTGTAGTTCTAGAGAGGAGTTGTAGGAAGGCACATCTCATCAAGCAACATCAAGGGAGGTCACGAATCGCCTTCAGAGAAACCAGAGGGTTTGAAAACTTCAGAAAACCTTGATCCATTTTAGTGGTTCATTAAAACTGGCAGTTGTTGTGTAACCACTGATACTGTCAAAGTGGAGGTTGCTGCTCAGGCCTTTTTAAACCAGAAGACTTTATTTAAAGCACAGAAGCATTTAAACGGATGAAATCAGTTTGTTGGAACATGTTGCCCCTGTCCCTGTGTTCAGTCTTCAAATGGCAGAAATTTCCAAAAGCCTTTTCATTTACAGGTAAAAGACTTTTTCTAGAATCAACCTGAGCGTGTAATGGCCAGATTTCAGCAGCAAGAAGGGAGCTTTTAAAAACAGCCGCTCAAACCAGAGAGTCATGATAAAGTGCAGCATGCCCTTAAAACCTGATTTAAAATGTCATAGACAGAAAAAAATTAGCTAACGGGACAATGCATGCTTTTCTTTCTTTTTCTTTTTTTAACACAAAAATACACATAAGTGTGCTATATGTGCTATTGTCTGCTGTCTACTCTGTTATGTACACTAGGAGCAAAGAAATAGCCCAAATCCAATTCCATGCATGTGTACATAAATTTGGTAACTACAGCTGATTCTAATTCAAGACAGTTGCCGATCTTCTCGGGAGTGAACACCCTAGCAAATTCAGCCCAATGTCAGACCATGCAGTGTTCAGAGAAACTGAAAAACCAAACAAACCCTGCACGTTAGATTCCACGGGCCTCAGTTAGCATATTAAATGTTAAAATTGATAACAGTACAATTAAAAATACTGAACAAGTACAGTTTGTTTTGAAGGGTTGTCCAGGAGAAATGCTCCCTTCTGTCTGTAAACACCATCAACCTTCCAGGGACTGCAGATGAAAATTAGTCTCCATGGCTAAATCTGGCATATTTACATGATGAATTTAAGTGTTCATGTTAAATAATTTTAACAATAAGTTTTTCATGTTACGAAGTAAAAATAGTATTACTACTTAAAACGTACAAGGGAACAGTGTTAGGCCTTTTGTTTGAAGAGAAATAATTACGCGACGCTGAAATAAATCGGTAAATATATAACCGAGATAAAGGTAGTGATTTATCTTTTCGATCATTTATCAAAAAAGGCCTTTACATGGCCTTGACAAACCACAGCACTTCCCATGGACAGAGGAGACTAGTGATATGAGCTGCTTTTGCAGCCACGGGACCTGGACGTCTTGTACTCTGTATATCAAAATGATCAGCTTGGGTCAGGAAAAGGGACGGACAAATCTCCAACAGAGATGCAGCAAAAGAAGAGAACTATGGCCCAGTCAAAGTTCAAATCTCAACCTGATTGAAACAATGTGGGAGCACATTAAGATAGTTGGGTGGAGATTAATGCTCACAAACCTCAATGAACTGGAGCAATGTTGTAATGAAGAGTGACCCAAAATGTTCCTAAAGGTGTTAATACAAGCTACGGGAATCATGGGGTTGTACTTAGTTTTTCACACACTGATTTTGGCAGTTTTTGTCAAGTGTGTTGTTGTTCATGTGATGTATTTATATCCCCCACCCCTTTTTTAACATCACTATATTTAAAACCTGAAAATCATTTATTTATTTCAGGACACAGCATTTTGAAACATCAACATTACTGTTTATGCTGGTGCAGCCACACATGCCTGTTAATAAATTAATATAAATGTACTCACCAAAGCTGAAGTACAAAACCAGTCGGATGGTCGTACTACACAGCAGGCCAAAATATGTGAAGGACCATTCCATTAAGAAGACGCACACAGCTAGCAGTGTAACTGTCCTGTTGCTTTTGTATTTCCCTTGAGCCTGTATCGAAAGGTGATCATGGCGCCTTTGTTGCCAGGTCATTTATTAACTACAGGTATATGAACATGTGAGCCTTCCCTGTGTTTGCAGGACTGTCTGTTCCTGTCAGACCCTGGTGCTCTCAGACATTGTGTATTGAGTTGATATTGAGTTGCAGCCACCTCCTTTCAGATCAGTTCTTAAACCAGTCTCTTGTTTATGTCCCTCAGGACTTTGGCAGCCTGTCCAACCTGCAGGTCACTCAACCTACTGTCGGCATGAACTTCAAGCAGCCCAGAGGAGTCTAAGCTCTGTACAGTATCTTCCCAATAAAATCCATTTGGGACAAAGAGCTATGCTGTAGGACTGTTGATTTGTGGACATCCATTTTACGTGTTTTACCTCTCCAAACTTGAGGTGTTAAGTTATCCTTTTCTCATAAGTGTAGGACCAGTTGGGTGCAAATAAATAAATCCCATCAATTATTGGTTGAAATACAATTATCTTTGTAACTTTGTTTTTAAACTCAGTCATGCCAGTAATTACGTGGAGGAACAGAAGAGGCCACACAAGGCTACTTAATATTAGGAACATAGGTTTTCCCACCATGTTTGTCCTTTGATGTCATTATTGTTTTGACACACAGTTTAAAGTCATTTTAATAAACAGCCCATTCTACATTTACTAACAAATAATGGTTTTGAGTGATCAAGTGCTGCTTCCTGTCAAATTGTGGTGGATTGCCTTTTTTATTTTTTTTCTTCTTCATCGAATCTGTTATATTTGTGTTTTACATAATTTGATGTAGCCTTTTTAAGTCATGATAACTTTACGTTTGTCCTGATAGTATTAAAGGTAAGTTTCCACGCTTGTAATTGACAGTGACTGATTTTGGAAAAAGGTTGTTGTGCTGCCACAATTTAAAGCATTATGTTCTGTGTGTGTGTCTGACAATCACAAACAGTAAAGTCTACTGGCAGCAGAGCAGCTGATTTTACAAATAAGGGTAGGAAAAACTTAAAAACAATGCAGGCTGAAAACAGCTGCTTCAGACAAAAGAGGAAAAAAAAAATTAATGAACATTTTAGATAGATGCGTGTCTTCTAAGCCTGGGTTATGGTCACCATCGTGGTGACGTGACCACAGCCACATCACTGTTGGGGGACTGGGAAAATGAATAACTGTCAAAGGACCTGTAGAAAAGCAAGTCAAACGTTTGTATCACAAATACACGGTGAAAAGATATCCAAAAATTTTTCTACTTCCTATGTGCTGCTATCTACTTTTTCTCATTAAGCTTAACATTAATAGTTTGAAATTACATCACCTCAACACTTTTTGTCAAGAGTCTGGGTTTTATCGTCAGAAGTAATATGACTTCTCACAGATCCCAAATCCCAAAACATTTATGCTACATATGTGTGTTAAGTCAAGGACTGCAAGCTTTAACAGGGTTCCTGTCTTTTGCCTGATTACTCAGGATTTTATAAGAATGGTACACATCTTGCAATGTATGGGAACTTATGAGGTCTGTGTACTTTAAAACAACAAAAAACCAAAACAAAAACCTCTACAAAGTTTTTAAAAGCAAGATAAAACACCTTTAATGCAGCACAAAAATGTTTTCACATAAAAATTCACAAAGGATTCATTCCATTCTAAAGGTTAAATCTACAATTTAAAATAGACTCTTGTGACATGATCTAATTTGCTCATAAGCACTTAAGGAGGAAGAAGTTGCAGAAGGCTCCTCGGGGGCAGTCGCACATCTTCCCAATCCGAGATCCTTTCCTGATGGCACAGTATTCCCCAAGATCACACTGTGAACACAAAATAACTTCAATCTCAAACTCTGGACTTCATGGAATGAAAATTCACAAAGTATCACTAAGAAGTTCACTCAACCATTCTGCTAATTTATACTTTCTTGCAGCCCTAAAGAAGTCATTCATAACTGGTGTCAGAAAAAAATGAAAGCACTTTTCCAGAGGGAATCATAACTTTAATCATTAAAACAGTAAAATGCTGCTTCAGCTTTGGTGCACTGTTGCTGTTTTTGATTTGTTCATTACATTTTTGTTATACCTTTATACTTGAGCACTTTTACATTGAGGTTTAGAATTTTCTCCATTTTTGGAGAAATTGTAAATGTTTTAAACATTTTTTGTCACAAGTGTTAAATCAGAGTATAGTAGTGTCAGTGACTCACAGAGGGGACCTGTCCATACTTCTTCTCCCAGGGATTAATCCTCTTGGTTTGCAGTCTCTCCAGCACTTCATGCAGCGCTCCAAGCTGAGAAAAACAAAAATACAAGAGACGTGAGGCTGATGCATGCTCAAAATTAAGCCTGGAAAAATAAGAGTACACTTCGGTGCACCAGTCACTGTCATCCAGTCATTCTGTCATTTTCTGTCCAACAGCATTGCTCCATCTATCACAGAATAAAGCTTTAAACATCAATTTGCCAATAATAAAACTAACAATAAGCAATTGTATTAACTGAATTTAGGCAAAAAAAAAAACAAGAATTAAAAAAAGTTTCCAGCTTAACACACACTTTGTCACCGTCTCTGTTCAGAGCATATTTCAAACAAAAGTATTTTAATTGAGGAAAATGAGTACATGAATTGGATGAGTCATCTGTTGTCAGTATTTCTTGCAAAAAAATATTCCACATATTTCTCATATATTATATTCTCTTATTATTATTGACTTATCTTATGGCTAATATTTTTATAATTATACTGCCTTAGTTAGAAGCAGTACAATTATTAAAGGAACTAAAGGATATTCAGTCGACTAAATAGGCAGCCTGATCTATAGGATTACATTTTTCTGTTTGATATGACATCAGGCTTGAAATGCAGTAACAGCTTTTTAATAATCTGCTAAATTCATATAGTTTGAATGAAATAAATTGGGAGACAGGTATTACTCACTGGATTTATATAAAGCCTTTCTAGTCTTGCTGAGCACTCAAAGCACGTTATACTAAAAACCAAAAAAAAACATACGTTCATATAGAGTTTTACACTTTTCTATACACTTCAAGCACTTTGTCTATCTCACATCAATGGCCAATTTCAAATAACCACGTAATCTAACATGCACATCTTTGTAGAAAGCTAAAGTGCAAACTCCACACAGCTGAACCAGATTTGAACCAATTTAAACCACCTAGTAGACCACCATGCTGCGCTGTGTCACTGAAGAACATGGAACCTGACAGCTTTTATAAGTTTGGTGCCAATATAAATAGATTAACTGAAGATGTTTAGGGTTAATTTTCATTATTGACTAATCTGATGTTCATTTATTGTTTGATTAATTGAATGAAAAAACAAAAAACAAAACCCTCATACATTTATATTTTTCATGGTGAAAACGTCCTCTTAAATCTGAGCAATCAAATCAGTCAAACACAAAAATAAGCAAATCTTCACAATGCAACCAGAAATGTTACACATCAATTAACAAGTAGTTACTAATTTATTTACATTTTACATTGTTGCAGTTAAAAACATCAGCCACCTATTATTAATATAGTTTCCAAAATTTGATCAAAAAAGCTGACACTAATGGAAATTTCACTACAGAATGAGTGCTTTTATTTTGATACTGCAGGTTCAGTTCTGCATAAGAAGTGTGTCCAGCAGAAATTTGGAAGAGGTATATATGTTAAATACTTAAACAGAAGAAATTTCAGATCATATCCAAAGAAATAAGAAAATGCAAAATGCATTTATTTATTTATTTATTTATTTTTTAACTTTTATTAAAGCAAAGCGTATGAACCCCCTTTTCATCACAAAATACTTTTGTGTGTGTGTGTGTGTATATATTAAAATATTGGATATTGTAAATATTCCACACTCGGACTTACCAGTCTGTTGGAGTTGTGGTAGTCCTGCACTTCTCTCTCGTCCCTCTCGGCTTCCGTCTTCTCCGCTGGACACAGCGCAGATAGTAGCACCGCGCACAACACAGCTCGTGCCCACATTTTAAAAATACAGCAACAAAGCGCAGTGTTGAATTTTCCAAAAGTCGCAGTGCCTCTTACTTCCTCCAGGCGTTTCTCACTGCATGTTCGGCACAGCGCGGGATCTTTAGAAAAACAGCTCCGCCCCTTCCAGATATGACGCGGAGCATCTTCCAATGGCTAAAATGTAGCAAAGTCTAAATACCATGACTGGTTCACTCCTGTTGCTTTCAGCAAAGCTTTTATCAGAAGAAGATTAAAACACAGCACTGAAATATGTAGTATTTATATGAACTTCTAAACATCACTGATGAAGACATCTTACTTTTTTTGCCTTTTTTTTTTTTAATTTTTTTGTTAATTTTTTTTTAAAAAAAAAAAAAAAAAAAAAAAAAAAAAAAAAAAATATAATAAATAAAAAAAAAAAAAAATAATAAAAAATGTATTATAGCTCAATTACAGAGAAAAAAAACTGTCTTGTTTCCTGTTGTCTGTTA
>VUQG01005358.1:36425-74255 GCA_015106755.1 Etia nguti | reverse complement strand
AGTGGGAAGACCACACACCTTTGGAGCGGAAATCACAAGTTCGATTCCCTCCCAGTATCCAGTAAATGTCCTGGCTAGGCCCCCCATGCCAAACACCAAGCCCTGGAATGGCGCGGCTATGTCTGCAGCCTGTCTGCAGCTCACACACAACACATTTCACTCCATATTGTACTGTATGATTGTGTATGTGACCAATAAAGCTCGTTTCATTTCGTAATCTTCTCTCAAAATCAGACAAAACTGAGGTTGTTATATTTGGCCCTAAAAATCTTAGAAAAAATGGTCCTAATTGGATACTTTCTCTGGATGGCATTACCTTGGCCACCAGTAAAATTGTGAACATGGGAGGAGGAACCTAGGAGTCAATTTTGATCAGGGTATGTCCTTCAGTGTGTGCATTAAACAAACAAATACTTGACTGCTTTTTAATCTGTGTAATATCTCTAAAATTATAAATAGCTGGTTGTCTCCAGCTTGCATGGAGCCATTTGCAGCCAAGTGTGAAGCAGTGGGAATGGGAATCAGCACCTCATTATTCTCAGCCGGAATAGTGAGGGGAGTGTCGATTTACTGGTCAGTCTATGTTCCTATCCTCACCTATGTTCATTAGCTCTGGGTAGTGACCAAAAAAATGAGATTGTGGATACAAGCAGTGGAAATGAGCTTTCTGTGAAGGGTGGCTGGCCTCTTCCTTAGAGATAGGGTGAAGAGTTTACTCTGAGCACCTCTCATATGACTAGAGCTGCTCCTCCACATCAAAAGGAGCAAATCAAGATGACTGGGCATCTGACAAGGATGGCTTTTGTGTGAGTTGTTTTGGGCATGTCTCACTAGACAAAGGCCTCCTGGGCAGACCCATGACACCCTGAATAGGGTGAATGAATCTCGCTGGCCTGCAAATGTGTTTTCCCAGATGAGCTGGAGTACGTGGGTAGGGAGAGGGAGGTCTGGGTATTCTTGCTTCTTGTTCCTGCCCTGCATGGCATGGATGTAGCAATGTTATATGATCATCATCTCTGCTTCAGTTTAAGTCACAAAATTTAAAAAATGGAGTGTTTTGTGTTTTTATTTTTTATTTTGTTGCTTCCTAGGTCTTTATCTCTGTGAACTGTCTGAGCACAGACTTCTCCTCTCAGAAGGGTGTGAAGGGGATGCCTCTGATTATTCAGATCGACACGTACAGCTACAACAACGGCTCCGGCAGCAGGCCAATCCACAGAGCCTACACTCAGATTAAGGTCTTCTGTGACAAGGTAAAGAAGGCTGGTAGCACATGTGGTCAACAGTGAGCTAATAACACGGAATTGGATAAACATTTTTAACCTGTTTTTAAAGATATTCTGACATTTTTTTCCTTTCTGTTTGCAGGGTGCTGAGAGGAAGCTTCGTGACGAGGAAAAAAAGCAACTCAGGAAGAGTATGAAAGGTGAAACCTTTTTTTTTCTTTTTTCTTTTTGCTAAGACGTGATTAACAATTTATTTACAGAAATAAAATTGTTCAGATTGTTTTAAAATCCACTGAAACAAGGTTACAAGTCCTAGACCTTAGGGCACTGAGACTTAAAAAGGTTTGCAAATGTAATCAATTCTGTACTTGAGGTTGTCGCTTGGCAACAGATGTTAAATTCACACTGCCTCTGGATTAGGGAAAAATGACAGCTCGGGGTCGACCGCTCCGATAAAGAGGGCTGAAAGTGCGCTGTTCAAAAGCATGGTAGACCTGGACTCCCAGCCCGTTCTCTTCATTCCAGACGTCCACTTTGGAAACCTGCAGAGAGCGGGGCAGGTGAGGGACCATGCTCTTTCCTGTGTGTGTGTGTGTGTGTGTGTGTGTGTGTGTGTGTATCCTGGTGGGGACATCTCATTGACATAATGCTTTCCCTAGCCGCTTACCCTAACCATCAAAAGTGAATGCCTAACCCTGACCCTAAACCGAACCATAACCTAATTGTAACCCTGACACTAAAACTACATTTTGAGTCTCAAAAATGCCTTCAAACTCATGGGAACCAGGATTTTGGTCCCCACAGGGACTGTCGGTCCCCATAAGTATAGTAAACTTCCAATTTTTGGTCCCCACGAAGATGTTAATACCCGTCCACATACAACTACATTTATCTTGCCTTTCATATTGCTTTTTAAAATTTTGTTTGCAGGTGTTTGCTTTCAACACTGAAGAAGTTGATCGAAATGGGTGAGTCCCACAGTGGCTTTTTGTTAGTGCACACTGCTCCACATGCTTAGACCTTGAGTTTATTGTTGAGGGTCTCTTTGTGGTGAGAAGATTACAGAAGGTTTTTATCCTTGTTTATACCTTCTAAGTAATAAACTGTCACATGTCAGGGACCCAGTAGCATTTCTACAAAATGACATGTGTTTCTGCATGTGTGTTCATCAGAGGTGTTTTAATGAAGAGGGTTTCATGTGTTGGCCAGGAAGACCTCTGTCCACCTTCACTAAAGAAGTCCAGACTGGAACCAGAAAGAAAAGGTAACTTATTTCTCATTAAGAGTTCTTGTCCTTGTCAGTCTCGTAGTTTAACCTAATATTATCTTCCTATACCATGACCTTTCCAGTTCTACTATATGTGAGGAAGGAGTGTGATGAAGTGTTTGATGCCCTGATGCTGCGCAGCCCAACACTCAAAGCACTGATGGAGGCTGTGAGTACTGAGAATACATTGCTTGCAAAACAACAAGAAGTCATTACTTCTACAAACCAACAGCAGCTGTTCACTGCAAAACAGATTGTAGATGGGTCAAAGCTATTGTGACCTGTTGGTTTTCAAAGCCCTGTTTTGAAGCCTCATCTTGAGCGTCTTGGTTGTTACCTTGTTAGCTTCTTCAAACCAGATGCCACAAATGAGTGGTGGATCCGACAGTCGCAAGATAGACCTGTGCTTTATCATCCTTTTGGATAATAATGTTCTTCTCTTTAAGATGTGAAACTAGAGATTGAGACAAACTCATCAGGAAAGTGTTTACTGAGATTGAAGATCATGTGAGCAGTACCTATTTTCTGATCCTTCTTACACTCCTTTCTGAAACCAGAATAGTCGCCCCCTCCTGGCCGTTAGAAAGAATCTATCTATCTATCTACCAATCTACCTACCTACCTACAATTTTGTTAACATCAACTTTGTCTTTACAGATCTCTGAGAAATATGCGGTGCCTGTTGACAAGATAGCCAAAGTTTACCAAAAAAGCAAAAAAGGGTGAGTCCAACTCAATAAAAACTGTTTCTTCTGCTTTTCACTTGCTTCCATTTCTTTTTGCTTGTTGGATGTTTTAAGGTAGCTTTACCTGCCAACCAGTGTCAGTAACAGTGCTGATGAGAAAAAGAAGAGATGAATAAATCTGATCGTCTTACATTTAGAAGGCATATTTTAGCATAAACCAAACTTCAGGACAAAACTTTGAAATGAAATGAAGTCTTAGGGAGGCCGTGTGAAGAACAGCCAAGGGATTATGAATGTGGAAATTTCATGGCATTTCACTTTGGTTGACACAGGTCACGTGAATCCATTAAACAAATCAATAATACATTAATGTGCATCAATCCAGGAATTATGATTCCTCCAAAATGTTAGTTCCAATTCATCTAGTCTATGTTTAAAGGTTTTCCTCTGCAATAGAGACGTGCGCTGACCAGATCAGATATTGCCATTAAATGTGTTTACTGTCTTCCCCAGGCTGCTGGTGAACATGGATGACAACATCATCCAGCATTACTCCAATGAGGACACCTTCATACTGGCTATCGAGAGCTCGGCAGACTCCTGGCGTGTGACTCTGTCGGAGATATGATGGCTGCTAACCCCTGCACTGTGTCATACTCATTATCCTCCAGACGGAGGTTGATCAGTGCCTGGTGACTCTTTATCCATTTCATGTGCACAGACTCATGAACGCTGTTAGCAGTGTCGGATGCTGGAGCCAAACTGTTCTTTGAAGTCTCACGGGAGTCTCTGTAGGCTTTGATTTCCCGCATGGATCATTTTAAACATTGGCCCTCGGCTCTGGGGACACAGGCTCAGCAAAGGTTGAAAACTTATGGATTTGTTTTTAGGTTAGGAAAAATCTTTTGGTCTTTCCTAGCAACCTTACCAGCTGGCAGGAATGCAGTTCTGAATCCTTTTTTCCCAGCTGTCACTAAAAGAACGGGATTCATCCCGGTCCGCACAAAGACAGCAGCAGCCCTCTGTGGTGTCAGGAAGAAGACGTCATAACAGATTAACAGCACAGAGCACTGCTCCGGGCTTCTTCTGAAACTTCTGTTATCCTCCCTGTACTTCCTCCTGTGATTGAAACTTTGAAAAGACGTGACGGGCATTTGAAAAGCCTGTGCAACACCTTTGAGTGGCGTGGCACTGCTCTTTGCTTGCTACGTTTCTAATCATTTTTAGACATGTCTCGACTTTAATCTGAAGTGATGGTACTTTAACTCTTATTAGCATCCATTTTGTTATTATTTTTTTGATTGGTTACATTTTTACTGCATGCTAAATGTTTCCTGTTGGTGCCAGTGAAAAAATAACAGTTATTTATCCCAGGTTGTGACTACATGCCACTGTCCTGGGATCTATAATTAGATTGAGGCACCGTTATAGAACAGGGCTTCTGGTCTAAATTGCTCTTGTTAAATTGTTCTGCTTCCTCTGTGTGTGTGTTAATTGCTTTTCCTCTCACTAAAGACACTGTAATCATTAGTATTTATAATATTCGTTAGGGACTTGCAGGGCCCGGCCACTCTATCCGTTTAGTCCTCTTTTGAGGCTGCAGCAACTTATCAGAGCACAGCGGCAGAGTGATCCTGTTCCAGCTCGGGTGCATCTGCCTGTATCCTTCCCATGCTTCATGTGCAGCGAAGTACAGTTTTTACAATGTGCAAATAAAAAATAGTTTTATATAAAGTCACTTGTTTCTGCTACTGCTAAAATCTACAGCGGGCATTTTTACAGCTCAACAGTGGCTACAACTGTCACCTGAAGTGTGATGTTTTCAGGTTTTCCTGTCTCATTTATGTAAATATAAAATTTAGGACCTCCAGGGATAAAATAGACATCTGAGATGTGTTAAAAACTGTTACCAAATCAGTTTTACACCCATCCCAAGTGTCACAATCTGAAGGCAAAATCACACCAGCAATGAGCAGCCCTCTGATGGGCTACATCATAGTTGGGATGGCAAAACTGCATGAATTTAGTATCTTAACAGAAATAAGCACTGGTATTGTGGATTTCGAATCGGTTTTCTGATAATTCTCTGGGGAAAGCTTTAAGAAGACCATTCTGGGTAAACATTCGTAAGTGAACTTCCCATGTGGGATAGGTCAGATCAAGTTGTAACAGTGTCCTTTAAACTGTGTTTTAATACCAGGTTCATCTTCTAGCTGTTATTCATTTTATGTCAAAACAGCTTTCTAATAGGCATATTTTAACACTCTCACATGGAGCTGTGAAATGGAGAAACGACGCCTCTATGTAATGTTCTCTATCACAGTTTGGACAGATCGCACTGATGGATTAACTTTAGGTCCTGAACATGCTTTTCAAAGTCTTTGGAATTTGAACATGTAGAAGGGCCTGATCACAGTGGATCTCACAGTCAATTGATGTTGTCTTCATAAGTTGTTGCTTCGTTGCCTGTTCAAGAAGATGACGTGTCCAATAGAGGTGAATTATCTCATCTTTGTCTTTCTTATTTGCTTACCATACTGGTACTTTAAGGGTTTGTAATTTGTCAAATTTTCATAGGAAATCACTTCAGACAGTTGACTTGCATCACTTTTACCCACGGATTAGCCTTGAAATACTCCCAAATTAGAAATTGTGGGGGAATGGAATAACTTTAGATGTTAACTGATTTAAATATTTGTAATTACAGGGGTGGAAATGTATTGCTAAGCAAGTCAGTAGCTAATATGTACACCTGTGTAGCCAATTTATTACAACACTGGGCTTACCATAATCAATAGCTTTCACACTGCACTGCCTTAAAAGCCTTTTGGAAAAAGAATTGAAAAACACCATACATGTTCCATATTCATACACATCATATTCATGTATTTTCCATTCAAACACATATACTGGTTACCAGTGCACGTCTGCAGTAAGTGTATTAATAACACTGTACCATTTTAAAAAACAAAACAACCCCAAACTGATCCTGTGGTGGTCAGGTTGGATGCAGTCATTGTTTTTTGTTGTTGTTTTTTTAAATTTTAAATTATTTTTTTAAATTTAATTATCTTTTTTGTGATCACTGTAACCTAACATAACACATTTTTGGTCATACCAAATTGTCAAAATAATATACTTAATAATGCACAAAGGTCACATTGATTTTCACAGGTTAATTATACTTGTTTGTTTGGTAATAATGCAATTATACAGTAGTTGATATCTGTATAAAAAGGCTTAGCATGGTCTTAAAATGAATGTAAGCCGTCACATACTTTAGCTTTCTAAGTCTAAGGTTTTTAGAGTATGCACTTGTAACTTTGCAAAAGTATTTTTCTGTGTTTGTTAACATACAACCCTAAGCCATAAAGCATTGTTCTGCAATAAGCCATGTTTCAGAGCTTGTTAAGCCTCCTTAAAGAAACCCTGTAAAGTAGCGCCTGCTTTGAGGAGACTTCAGGTCAGCTGGAAGCAACATCGTAAAACAGGATCAACGAGCTTCTGGCAACTCCACAGGAGAACATTATCGAGGAAAAATTGCAGCTCTATCAGTCTGAAGCTTTCCAGCAGGTTATAGCACTGTGCTCCTTCTTGCAGTCAAGGATCACTCAGTGTGACAGGTTAACTGTGACAGGAAGCTGAACAGACAAGCTTTCAGTGGATGCTACAGGTGGGGAAATGGTACAGACAGTCCAAGAAAGAGCAGTTTGGGCCAAAAATTGTATGTAATTGTAGTCATGCTAGTGATGTGACTCTGTGGATCAGAATATTGATGATCTCTCACTTCAGTTCAGACTGAAATCTTTAATCGGTGACTCCATTGACATTTTTAGTGATATCATAAAATACTGGCTACAGGTGTAACACCTGAGTGGTTTTCTTTTTTACTTTGACTATGCTAGCATGATTAACAGTTGCCTAGTGGTCTTTGCACCACATTGCACAGACGTGTTAGCACTTTTAGGAATATAACCAGAATTCAACCAGTAGCCAGTTGAATTGAGTCCCCTCAAGTTGTGCTCATTGACAAAGTCTCATTGACTGATGGCAACATGTTTATGAATTAGACAGCAATTATTTGCAAACCTCCAACAATATCTCTGAGAATGATTGCAGTCAACCCAAGTCAGGCTTTGCAGAAAGATTGCGTGTGGTGACACCTTGCAATGAAAGGTGGGTCGTGAATGTGCAACACCCTCGAGCTCTGAGGTGTCAAGATATCCTCAATTTTTTGCTAATAGCTTATTGGGAATCACCTCATTAGTGATTATCTTGAATAATATCTTGCAATGTTTTGTTGATTCAACTAAAGAAAGAGTAACAGGCTGCTAGTAACACAGTGCCTAAGATACAGTTTGCAGGTAGGAACACTGGTTTGAGTTGTGAGTCAAGTATGCCATTTAGGTGAAAAAGGAACCTCTGAACCCACGAGGGAGCCTAAATGCTTCAAATATACTGTAAGATCTTTCACATCTTACAATGCTGTGATTGCAGCCATTCCCCAACTCTCTGTGCAAAGTGGCTAATGGCCACTGATCAATTTGCATATTAACAATCATGAAACTGACCTCACAGCCCATTGTTAGTCAGTCATTACGCAGATGCACTGTTTATAATGTTGGGGAAACCTGCTGAGACTGA
The DNA here is from genome assembly GCA_015106755.1 of Etia nguti. Classification (NCBI taxonomy): domain Eukaryota; kingdom Metazoa; phylum Chordata; class Actinopteri; order Cichliformes; family Cichlidae; genus Etia; species Etia nguti. Next base: position 66,432 of record VUQG01005358.1, on the reverse strand, counting down.
AGAAGTCACTTGGATGAGTAATGAAATGTTTCTCACACTGAAAACGCTACGTCCAGATGAACAGAATCAACTTTCTGGGATCTGTGGAACTTAAATGAGTGAAAAAGAAAACTTTGAAAGAGCTTCAGAAAGTCTGGCTCCTTGGAAGGGAAATCTAAAGAGTGTTTTGTCAGACAATAACACCGTGACACAGTGTGGAGTGGGAGATTTTACAGTAGAAACTAATGCACTGGTCTGTGGTGGAGTGACTGTGACACAGTGTGTGCTCATCTTCCACATTTCTTGTCACTTATTAGCCAACATGTACACAGCTAGCAGTTCGTCTTTAATCATCTAATTCCACAATATTCCACAATTAAGCAAACACCACATGATTACTTGCACACAATATATTGTAAATTTAATTCTTGCCTTTGAATTTGACCAAAAAAAAGAAAACAGAATCCTGTGTTCCAAATCCGTCGTCACTAAATACAATATACCATACAAAACCTACAAAATGCAACAATTACAAACATTTTGTTCAATGCTGAACAATTGTACAGTATAAATTTATACAATACTGTTTTTTAATTTTATTTGGCACTTGACCACAAGATGCTTTCTTTACATTTTAACAGAAACGTTCCACACGACAGCGTTTTTCTTAAAAAAAAAAAAAAAAAAAAAAATTTTAAAAAAAATTATTAATTAAAAAAAAAAAAAAAAAAAAAAAAATTTTTATAAAAAAAAAAAAAAAAAAAAAAAATCATAAAAAAAATAATAAATGTGACACATTATGACAGTATCATTGCAGTAGTTGTGATTCTCTGTTTGTTGCTCTGCATCTTTTTTTCTCTTTACATAAAAAAAAAACAAACAGCAGTTATTATACTGAACATTCAAAGCTTTTTCTAATTGGAACATGTTGCAGTTACTGAAAGGGCTTGGCTGGGGCCTGGAGGAGGGCGGGGTTACATTCAGGGGTGGAAAAGTTTGGTTTTTCTCTTTTCAGGTTTTCTTTGAAAGCAGAGTGAAGAATAGAGAGACAAAGGAGAGGAGCATGGACTGAAATTATGATGTTTGTCCTGCGTGTGAGACTGTGGGGCTGCTGGTCACGGTGTGTCACATGGCGCTGTGTTGGAGACACGATTGGATGGTGATTTAATGATGGAGCTCTCAGCTCTGATACTTCAGTGCTTTTTTACAGTTGCCTCACTGATGTTGTGCACGGCAGTCGACCTAAAGAGCTTCTTCCGTAAACCTACAGACGCATCAGCTTTGTCGATCCACACTCGATCAATAACGCTGACGACACAGAAGCGAGCACAGGGCTGAATAGCGCTACCGTCTTGTTTGATAACCATAAACACACACTAAGAACACACACATGCGTGTAAGTCACATGCATATGTGCTATGTTAGTCTACCCACCCCGTACCCGACAACTGGTTCAACATGCTGCCTTTAAAAAACATCAAAAGTGAAGAAAAAGCGGTTTTGTTCTTCACGCAATTAAAAGAAAAAAAAGGTTTGCATGCTCGACATCTTGCCACAGCTTAAATAAACAAAGATTTAAAAAAAACAAATTATTATTATTTCACGACGTTTGTTCGCTGAGCACTGAGTGCTCTGGACTACATGGGTTTGCTATACAAATGTAGAGGTGCACTTTAAAATATCTACACGGTACTCAAATACTTATTAAGACTACTTTTCTATTTCTGGCTTAAGCTAGCGCGCGGTAACGGCCTCGGCGTTGCCGCTACCGATGCGAAACACAGACAACGGAGCAGAGGGATGCTTTCTATCCTTCAGTGAGACCTCACAAAATGAAAACTATTGATCAGGGTGCTTATGCATAGTAGCGTAATATCACATGTTCTTGTTGGCCCAGCACAAAATATGAAACAAAGTCTATCAAGTCTGCAAAATTTTTTTTTTTTACACAAACACACGTACACATTCTCACAGTAGAAAAGAGGAAAGCGGTACTCGTTCCGAGTGAAGGACAAACTTCACAGGTCTTCTCTGCAGATAAAAATGATCTTGCCTACAGTACTAAACACCATCATCTCTCTCGTGGTCTTGTGCACACTCTGTCTATTATACATGTTAGAGTGATGGAGGCTCTGTGCGGCCCTGGCCGGAGCCTCGGGGGGTTACAGAGAGCCAAGCAAAGACACTGATACAGAGACTCCAGTTTATACTGCGTATGTACAACCTACTGTAAACCTTCTTTAAACTTGGAAATGCCTTTAGGAGAACTGAGGAATGCAATTACAATCAGTGGGGTTTAATAACCTGATGGGACTTCAGTCTTAGTTGGAATTCGGAGGGTTTCAGATAAACGGCTTGACGGAGGGGTGTGGGAGGGCTGGGAAATTGGAGAGTGTAGCTCCTGTGGCCATCTCCTGTGTGAAAGTCCTCAGTGCACATTGAAAGGCCTGTCTTCTTCATCCTCATCATCCTTTCAATCATCATCATCAGTCTGCTCCATAGTGGAGAGTTGTGGGCATTTAGCACCCCAAAGAAGCACTGTGGAGACACAAATGAAGATCAACAGTCACACACAGGTGCTGACATGTTCCAAATATGGGAGCGTTTTTGATCAACACTTCCGGGCTTCTTTCTGCTTCTTCAACCATGTGTTGCACGCTGGTGTTGTTACAGGTAATATAAAAGCAGTTGAGAGCCAGTCCCAGATTATCACATATCTAAATTAAATCTCTAATCTTTTTCCCATATTTCCCGGTTTGCTGCACTGGAAACAAAATCCTACATACTTGAATATTCTGTCACATTTTAGAGCAGATTACACCAGGCTAGATTGGTAAGATTGCAGTCAATATTCTGTTAACCCTGTGAGGTGTAAGTGATCATATGTGCTAACCCTAATCCCACCCCGCAGCTGGAGAGAGCAGCACCAGCCACTGGTAGCAAACGGTGCTTTGCAATATTAAAATAAAGTAAATACCTGAACCCCAAAACTCTATCGAGATCATCTACAACATAACGCTGAATGTGTTTCAGAACATTTTTGCTTTTGTATGTATTATTTTACATAGTTGAACCATATCATTATCACATGATAAAATGTCTAAAAAGCTTCTGTTACAGATGTGTCCACAGCAGAGACAACATAAGCATGGCTGTTATTATTTGCATCAATCTCCTTATAACTGCGCTGTTACAGTTTGAAGTTTGCACTTTCAACACGAGCTGAAACAGAGACTCAGCGAGGCTGCGTCTTGCCGCTAGCTCGTCTTAAATTGGTCATGTGACTTGGACGCGCCGGTTGATTCCAGAGGGTTAAATCGACTGAGAGTCTCTTGTTCTGTTTATGGCAGTGAATTAAAACAGACCATTTAATTCTGTTTTAATTGAAATAAATATAATTACTACCAGATACATCTGCTAATTCATGTTCAGAACAGGCTGTACTCGCTCACAGTACATTTTGTGTTTCCTTGTGTTAACATTCTCTCACTGGTCAGTTTGTTGGTCCGGTCTAGTTCTGTTTTGTACTGTGCTGAACTTGGACTGCTATTAACTGGCAACAACACAAGAGGTCAAAGGTTCAAAAAAACAACAACAAAAACAACAAAAGTATGTGTGTTCTTCCACACATGAACTCTTATTATGAAGGAGTAATGTGGGCCCTCACACATGCTTCACAACACATTTATAATGTTTTGCTGATAAGGCAAATTTGGAGGAGAGACATTTGATGAGAAAGAACTTAACAGAGGATTCTTCTTTAAGGAGCTTGAATTTCGTATTATTTTCTTCCTTGCAAACACACCTACCTATGCTAGCATTTACATGCAAATTCAAAAGCCTGACTACAAAAATATTTGCGTGCTCTATATTTATTGGGCGTCTTGTTATCGTTGGTGGCTGTGGGTGCCATAAATAGCTGCTGTCGTGCGCAATAGCCTGGGTTCTTAGTGTGAACTGAAGTTTTGTTTTTGCTTCTCACTTGCAGTTTTTATCTCAGGTAGAACCCCCCGTTGCTTTTTCCTTCTGTAGTTTGATTTCCGTTCATGATTCCAGATTGAGACTAATCAGAAGACTTTATTTATCCCCAAGGGGCAATTAACATTTGCCCCTTGGGGAACGCGTTTCCTTTTCTCCACTTCACGAGAGCCAAATTGCTTTTTCTCTTTCGATGTTGTTTTAATTGCCACGTCTAATAACCTGAGGTGCAAACTGTGATCTAGTGATGAGAATAATGTCCACATCTATTCAGAGCTAAAGATGAGAGAGGAAACAGAGTCTGCGTATGGGTATCACCACGATCACACAGGATGTACACAGGATGCATTGTTTTTTTGCCCTTTTTAGATCTGAATCTACAGTTTCATTTATTGGTCTGCAGGATCTCTTTGGTCAATGCAACGCTCAGCTGGCACAAAAAGGCCAATTGTTTAACATCCATTTGAGATAATGTATCTAACCCTACAACTATGAAATTTAAAGTTTACCTAATTTTTTTTAAAGCAATGGATTTTTACCATAGCATAGCATTTCTATTTGCACACAATAACAGAATTATTTCCGAAAAAACAAAAAATGATCAGGATCAACATTATTAGTCCCCAGAATAAGTCAATCACTGGAACTTTGCACAGTAATGGACTGTGAGGTTGCAGACCAAGAAAAACTCCACTTCTGCAGAAGAGAACAACTTCAAGCCTGACTCAAGTATGCTAAGGACAACATGGAGAAAGATTATGCTTACTGGAAACATGTGCTTTGGACAGATGAGATGAAACTAGAGCTCTTTGGTAACACTCTTTGGGATGCTTTAGTGCATCTGGAACTGGGAATTCTTTCAATGTGGAAGGAATCATGAAGAAAGAAGCCTATGTGAAGATTTTGAGAGAAAACTTCAAGCAGTCACGAGCAAAACTGGGTCTGAGTCAATACTTTGTCGTTCAGCACGACAACGACCCAAAGCACACATCACTCCTGACCAATGTGAACATTAATGGCTTGCCTGTACAAAGCCCATACTGAAAATCTACGGGGTGAACTGAAGACCATGAAATATGGAGGAGCCTGAGAGATTCTCCAAAGAAGAATGTGCTGGGATTGCTCAGGATACGTGTGTGAGGCTTGCCGCAAACTTCAACAAACGACTGCAGGCTGTCAAACAGCAAAAAGATTTTTGTATTTTTGTAAAATATATATTTTTTGTGAGCAAAGTAAAATTTAATCCAAAATCTCAAATAAAGCTGGGATATTTGAAAAAGCCGTCTTCTGTCGTCATATGTACAGCATGTCATTCTAATCACATCTCACTCTAAGTGTTCCTCCTTTCCATGAGATCCCTGATATATTTTAATTCAAATTAATCCAGGTGATTGAGAATAAAGTCTGCAGTCTTTATTCTGTGTAAAATACATTTTGAAGAATCTTCCAACGTCTTAATGCATATAAAAAATTCAGTTCGGTGTTGCTACTACTCCACGGCAGCTCAGTGAGAAAGGACGGTTGGGAAAACCTACAGAAATCATCATCATCAGCTGTCATCTGCAGGGAGTAGTGCAGAGGTGATGATGACACGACAATGATTCTCACGGATGCTATACACAAACACTGAGAACAGCCAGGCTTCTCTTTCTCCACTGATTTCAACAAACCACAACCTCATCTTGTGACACGCTGCTGTCAGATTGCTGTTGTAACTCATCTGTTGACTCACAGATCTCCTCTTCACATTATCTGATTCTTGGCTCTCGAAGTTACAGCTGACACCGGGCAGGTTTATCTTGTAGTGCCGCAGCTCCTGCTGAAAGCTCAGAACCATCAAGACAGAAAAAAAAGACAGAGGTGCTCACAGAAACATTGTAGCTATCCTACACACGGGGGCTTTAAAAAGGAGAAGCTTCTTCTGAGCATCAGCACCTGCTCCAAAATACCAGGCCACCTCCTACAAAGTCTCTCATGTCAGTCCATGAATTACATGCAGCCACAAAGTCACTGACACTGTGGATGACCCATCCCACATCCTACACTGCGCACGCAGCCTCGGAATAGATTCCCTTCAGCAGACGTCTTCTCTGCCTGCAAGGCAAAACCGTTCGTAGGAGAAGTGCGTTTGTTCCTGAGGTTGAACCTCAGCCCTCCACCGATCCGACCACACAGCAGCACCGTCAGCGCGCCCAGCACGACTCTAAACTGAGCACTCTTTGTTGGATCGCTGTTTCTTTTTTACACTCTCAAGTTTAAATTTACATTTAACTTAACTTTAACTTCAAAGATAGAGACAGAAGTGAATTTTACTGCTTAAAGGGGCCTTACAGGTTGTGTCGATGCCTCAGGTTTAGAACTGTCCAGCACTGCTGGGGTCGCACTGCAACAGGCGGACGATGGAGGGGTCGCTCTTTGCTCCTTTGATGAACTCTTCCAGAGACAGTTTGCCTAAAAAAATCAGAACAGAAATGATCTTTTTATAATTCATATTTACGTGCACAGCATAAAGCTGAAGAAGAAAGATGCATGTCGACCAAAACAGTCTGAGATAAAAAACTGCATTCCCATGTTAGTGCAACCCACTGGCGAAGTAAATTCCTCAAACAGGAAACGTTCCCGCCTTTGTCTGTGAAGTGGGACTGTGTTGGGTCCAATAACGTTTTAAGTGAGATTATAACAATTTCAGGGTGAATCTCTTATGCTTATTTGGCAGCATCTTTAGTTCAGAGGCTTTACAACCTGATCAACACATCCTAATGATGTTCCGCTTCTCACCAAAAGGTGGCAGTGTTGAGACAGGTCCTCTCTTCTCTGATCACTAACAGACAGACTAACGCTATCTCCCCACGAGTTCTCTCACTTGTGATTCTCATTACAAGAAATAAAAGACACTTCCATGCTTTATTCAGTACGCTCTCTTGCACTCGTGTCATCTTGCTCCCATTTTTCTCCCTTTTCCTCTCCATCACTGCCCCACCCAGCACCATCATCCATCTCTCTCTTCCTCCTGTCTTATTTGTGCCTCTCCTGCGCTGAGGGATCACGACACAGAGCATTACTGATGCATCAGAGAGCTGCACAAGTATCCAAAGTCTAACTGTGTGTGAATCTCAAGTGTGCCGTATGTGAACGGTGCTGGCAGTGCAGGGCTTCTTCGTCTCGTATTAAAGAAGACTTTGATGACAGCTAATCAGGTGTTAGTTACAAACAGCGTGCTCTCATGGAATCACTCAAACAACAAACTTTTTTAGCATGAGAAAATTTAAATACACATTCACTCATAAATACAATATTTAGATTTAATACATGTGGGACAACAAAGAGGTTAACCTTTCATCCAGAGTGATAAACATCCTAAAGCAATTATCAGTGAGAGAGATCAAAGATCACACAGGGAATAATAGTCTTTGTGCTCTTTTTTAAACTAGGTTGTGTGAAGTGTGGATAACTTCATCTGCTGAAAGTTAAAGCTACGTCAGAGTACTTCCTACCGTCTCTGTTGGTGTCCATCTGCCTGAAGATCTTCTCTGTCCTCTTCTCAGGTGTCGACTCGTCCTCGGGCATCTTCATCACGGACGACACCATCTTATATATCGCCTACAGAGAAACACACACAGTAAGGTCAGATGAGCCGGGTACTAATTTATGCCTTCAGCTGTAGAATCTCACACACATTTGAAACTGATTGCAGCTGACAGGTGTGATTCTGGCCGGCGTTTTTCTATTGGTTGATGCGACTTTTCATTGTCGCAGCAGATCTAATGAAACCTCTTGTCTGCTTCTGCCTGCGTGTATCTTGTGTTATGTGATTGGATAGGTTTAGTCTCTTTTTAAAAACATTTATGATTACTGAATGCTTTATTTAATATGATTTGGTCGCAATTTTTTTACTGCTGATTAAACAATGAACAGCTGAGTGTGAGGTCTGTTTTGTAGATAATGTATGGAAATCATGTATGTGCTGAAGATTTTGACCTGTTCTGTTTTGTAAGAGATCGTCTATTCTATTTTTGTAACCAGCAGACTTTCTGGGTCATTATAAAAAGTCTACTACAAAACTACAGTTTGAACAGCTCACCTGCTCTCTCTCCCTCTCTCTGCTTTTTTAAAGGTTATTACAGACATAATTGTATTTTTGGACACCACTAAAGTAGCTTTGCATAATTCGCAGTTCATAATAATGCTTATTTAAACTATTCAAACATTGTGGCTGGCTGTCCCTCGGACATACCCACTGGTCCCATTCATCCTTTCACTTAACTACTTATCCAGTTGAGGGTTACAGGGGTGGGTGAGAGGTGGGGTAGTTAGTAAAATTCCAATAACAGATCTGTCACCGCAGACGCACGCAGTGATTAGATAACAGAATATACAAACACACGTTAACTTTATCATACTGCAGAAAATCACATTGGGGTTTTTATTGCTTTTCTTTCTAAAGCTGAAGTCTTAGGAAATGCTAGCAGTGCTTTTCTTTTCAGCCATCAAAATCCCTGCTGCTTTTACTCGGCTTATTATACTCAACATCCATTCAGACCAAAAGCAACAAGGTCTTCCACTTTGTCCTGCTGTAGCGTGCCTTGACAGAGTTAACAGAAATCACCGTTTGGAAATCACTCTACAGCAGAGAGCGCAAAACCCGAGAGAGTCCCCTGTGATATTTGCTTTATTGATATTAGGGACATTTATGGTGACAAACACACTGGTTACTGAGCATATTTCCACAGTATGTCCAACTGTTCAGATGTGATTCCAATATGCCAGCTTGCCGCACTGCTTTGCTACGCTGCGACTGCGTATTTGCGCTTTAGGTAGCGAGGCTTGGAGACCAACACGCAGTCTATTTATCAGTGTTGTGTCTCCCTTGCTTTCTGTTGCATTGCAGGCTGCTTGGCAGCAAACAGTGAAATCACAGCCCACTCTATCTGTCTCTAATAAGGAGGCGGTTTTGAGGGGAATGGGAGCTGACATGTGAACAGATGAGGGATGATTGTGATTACAGTGCAGCCAGATCTTTATATAGGTGCTGGTTATGCTGCCTATTACCAAAGTGGCAGGGCAGCTCGGGAGTTCAGGGACGAGAAGCAGTCAGAGTGATTTAACTTTGGAGATGGGTCTGTTATTAATTGGCATCCTTCAAGGTGCTGTGAGTAAAGTGAGCCGGTGTTGCATGTTAGGGATTTAGCTGCTCATCTAATCCAGCGGAGCAACACGCTGTACAATAAGCTCACATTTCTAAATCCCCAAATTACAAGCAGCCAGTAAGAAGTGAAGCGATGTGTGAAGCTAAGGACTCTGAGCCCAAGAGGGTCGGAGGATTTTTGTTCAGAACTTTCTAAAAGGATGAATCTGTGAATACAATACTTGTAAATCCCACCTTATGGTTTTTCCAGTAAACTATCGTTTGCTTCAGCTTAAGACATCAGGGAGCGAACTATACTGGTCTGTGCACTAAATTTGGTTGCCCCAACAACCTTTGTATTTTTTATTGTTTTTGGTAATAATTGGATTCGTTTGGTGTGTTTCATCTTTTCTACAGAAACATCACTGGAACATTCTTGCCTTGAACAGGCTCTATATAAGGGGCCAACACCAGAGGACAATCTTCTACTTCTTATTTTAAAGGTTTAGTCACTGCTAACCAACTAACCTCTGCCCTTCCAGCCTCACTGTCCACTTCACTGATGATGACATTATTCAGCAGCTCAGGCCTCTTTCGCTTTGGAGCTCTGTTGCAAGAAGGAGGACACCACCGCAGAACAAGGACTACCAACGAGAGCTTTAGCTTCACTGGGCCTCGGATTTCAGCAATTATAAATTCATTTTTAGTCACTGGTTCTGTCCTAACATATTTTAAAAAGTGCAACTGCCCTTCCTCTTATAAAGAAATCCAATCGAAGACCAATCCTGAGGTTATTGTCTAAAGTTCTAGAGAAAGTTGTCTTCCAACAACTTCCAACAACAACCTTGTTTTACTCAATGACAAGCAAAAGAATTTAGAACTTTTATGTAATGTTTTTTTTCTGGATTTTTGGTTGATATTTTGTCTCTCTCCATTCACTAGCTGGGCCCAAGTCCTCAATTTAGGATTGACAGCGTTTTTTTAGTAGATAAAGATAGATAAGAACCGGAAGGGGCTTGTTTGGAGTTGTTGTCTCACTCCTGAAATTCAGATAATTTATCTCCAATTAAAATTAAATTGCCATAAAAATGAGAGATTGTTCATTATTCTTAAGATTCCTTTTAAATGTGCTCATACATTATTTCATTAGATTGACATTTCAAATTAGGAAGTGTGTCATCAGTGACAGTTGTTCTTTGGAAAAGCGGGTATTTTTTTCCTACATAGTCACAATTATTGTTACTGGGAATTTTCTAGAAATACTGTGATACAATTTAGAGGCTATATCGCCCACAGCTGCCTGTCATATTACTGAGTAACACCGGCTTTACCCGAGTTAGCCTCCTAAACCAAAAGTAAAGCCAGTTCCTCAGCCTTGCTCCTTTCTTCCCCTGCATCCAAAGACAACAATCTTTGTGTTAATAAGTCAGGTCTTTCCGTGGTTTTCTCTTCACATATGACATCCTGCCAAATGCTGTATCCTCCCTACAGTAATTGCCTGTCTCCATCTCAACTCTCACTTCCCACTCTTACTTTGGATTCTTGTTATATCTCCTGGACTTTGCCTGGGCATTTTTTCTTCTTCTCTGCCAGTAAATTTCTTATAATTTATCTGCAGCACTTGTATAGGTTTCTTTTTTTCAATTGTAGAGTCAAGCTTCAGCCATCTAAGTAGTACCCATTGTACAGCCTGAATGTCACAGGGAAAGAGAAGGCTCTTTTATATGCCTTGAGCAAGTACACAATAATGTCTCCAGTGAAGCCAGAAACAAAGGCACAGGTGTGTGAGGGCAAATAGAGAGAAAAAGACTATACCTAGCCACTTGTAAATGTGAGGGAGAAGAAAAGCAGGATTGCACAGGGCTCTTGGTTTTTTACCTTCCCTCAGTATAATACAGAAAACGATGTGGAAAGACACCATTGACAGAGGAAGAAATGCAAAGAGTGAGGGAGTGCCTCAGCTTGGTCAGACTTATTTGTGGAGCCAGCTAAGCACCGTTTGAGTTGGTCAGCAGTAGCTACACAAACAGAACACAGAGTCTCTCGTATCACCCTCACACCATGGCTGAATATGTTTCCCACGGCGACTTTATCCGCCCGAGCAGCCGTCTATTCATCTACCCCACTATTCTGTTCAGTCCCTTAAATTACTAGTATGAATGCTCTCTGCCATCTTCTTTTTTGCCAGTGGACACAATGGACGTCCCTCTGTGCTCGTCTGCTCAGCTGAAGGCACCTCGTTTCAGATGAAAGGTAGAAAGAGGGTAGATATCAACTACTGATGAGACAGAGTTCAGATTTTGTCATTATCTGTAAAGGATGATCCGGGCTGGCGGTGATCCATCCAATTCAATTACTCTCACAGCAAAGCTAATTATGATCATCACCAGCATTTACACACTCTCTGCAGGAGAGAGCATTAGCTAGCTGGGAAAAGCTGGAGCTCCCAGGCACAATGGCGAACGGAGGCGAGAGTGCATGGGAAATATGAAGACCACAGTGGGAGGACAGACCGGGTTCTTAGAGTGAAGCACTGGCAAGTGACACATGTAAGATATTCTCACATAAATATATAGGAGAATATGAATTATCACAAAAGAAGACAGAAGTGCTCATGTGATTATTGTACTTGGGTGAACAAGGCGTAAAGGTCAAAGACAGACATGTATACACACATCACTTTATTATCTCCAAGTGCATACAAAGTTTTTTTTAGCTTTGAGGTTGTTTCCATTCGCAAGACAACGTACTAGCTCTATTAGGATGATGTTCAGCATGTTTAACATACGTCTAGCTAGTTTTGTCCATTTCCATGCTACCATTTGTACATGGGAGGTTGAAGACACTGTCTTATCTTTAGAGGTATTTGGTAAAGCACTAAACATTTAAAACGTGACAATGGTGCTAGATTCAGCCATTGGACCAACAAGCTGATTGCAATTCATTCTGAGCTAGATGTTAATGTATATAATAAACCAAGCAACACATGGGAGTGTTCTGGTGGTGCTACAAGGAAATATCAGGGAATCAGAAAAGTCTACAGGCATTTGGATGCAGACCTACTATTGTTAACCTTTCACCATTATCACCAGGACACAGATACACAGGAGAAAATGGATGCATTTACCTTTATGAGTCATCTGTCGGATCTGCCATCTGATTCTACTGGAAGCAGCGTGTGACTGTGATCACACTAATCTGCAGGCTTTAGTCAGATTCAAGGATTCTTTTTTAACTTTAGCAATTCCTTTTAAAGGTCTGTCTGAAAACTTTGAGCTCAAATGCCTTGAGCTTCCAGACCCCTCTTCTGTGGAACCAGTTTCAAGTTTGGATTTGGGAGACAAGACACTCACTCTACCTTTAAGATTAGGCTTAAAACTTTCCTCTTTGATAGAGCTTCTAGTTAAGGCTGGATCAGGTGTCCCTAAATCCTCCCTTAGTTAAGCTGACATAGGCCTAGCCTGCTGGGGACTTATGCTTATGCCGAGTGTTTCTTTGTCGCTCACCTTACCTATGTGTTTATACATGTAATCTTCAGCAGTTATTAAACTCTGGCTTACTCTCTTATGATTTGCCTTTTGTCTTATCTCTGTCCTCTTTCCCCTCAACTGGTCACGGCAGATGGCTGCCCCTCCATGAGTCTGGTTGAGGTTTCTTCCTTTTAAACGGGAGTTCCTTCTTCCCACTCTCACCAAGTGCTTGTTCATTGTCTTATTGTTGGGATTTCGTTCTAATATTGTAGGGTTTTATCTTACAATATTAAGCACCTTCAGGCGACTACTGTTGTGAACTGGCGTTATTTAAATAAAGCTGAATTGAACTGAATTAAAGCAAGCTTATCTCTGCAGAGGCAAGGGGCTCTAAACTAGACCACAAGCCAAAGACGAAAATAGATGAACATAGCGTGCACGTCTGCACGTGAAGTTAAGATGGCACCGAGTTCTTCATAATCATGCACTTTAGTAAAGTGTTACCATTTGCAACATACTTGCAATCACACGTGTTCCTTCAAAATTCATTCATATTCACATCAGCTCAGCAAGCATCTGAGTCACTGCTTTCTGTTCTTTTGTCCTTGTGAACAGTGCCACCTTTTACTGGAAAATGGGCAGAGGGTTTATGGCGTCAGTGTGTAGAAGGAAGTGACAGTGTGAAGTCTGACTCATAGTGGTCTTAAAGTAATGGGACTAATTTAGCCTTGAAGCAATGATAGGTGAAGCAACACGGCCTGGCTTAGCTCTGGACTAAGGCATCGTCATCTAAACGGTGGTTCAGATTGTGCTGAGAGAAATTAAAAATATAGCAACCATGCATTGGTGAAAACAAAATCAATTATATTCACAACACTTATTATTACGGATGCCAAAATGAACATTTTTAGAGCAACGAAGAGTTAATCCACAGCACACTGGATGGGATGACTCACAGAGACCACCCCAAACACAAATATCATCAAGCTGCCTTGCGCCTTAAACTATTCAGACTGTGTTAGCACGTATCAGTTTTTATTTCATTACAATTATCCACCAATATATCACTGCTTAATTCCTTTTAGTCACCTCCTCCTCAGCCATATAGAAGCATAGTAACACACACAGACGAATAGTCACATATGCACACACACTGCATTCCTTTTGGCTTAATCTGTAAAAATAATTGCTTCTTCTCATTGCTTCCTGTTCTTCCTCCATCCCGCCTTACCCTCATTATCAGAATACAAAACATAAATGGCCTGTTTTGAAAATGGCTCACACACTGAAGATCTGATGAGAGTAATTTGAGTGAAACTGCAGTGGGAGAGACTGGCCGGCATGTAATTGTGAAGGAAGTCAAATATAAACTGTGTTTGTGCGTGTGTACATGAAATAGTCTGTTTACACGAAAGGCTTTTGCAGGAAATGCCACCCACGCTTGGCTTTTATCCTGCTTTTCTGTCTTAAAGGTGAGCTGTACCTGGCTACACGGATCAGAAAGCAGATGTTGAATTTTTCACAGAAAAACAAAATGTATTCAGACTCTTAAAATGTCCTTCTTATTTCAAAATGATCAGAGTTTGCATTGAACTTTATATGTTTCTTTTATTTCCTTTTCTTTCTTGGATGTTTGAAAGTCTGCATAGTGTGCTGCACTTTTTAGTCGGCCTTCATTAGCTTAATAAATAACAACAGGTGAGCAAGCAGTGTGATTTAATACAGACGTGCCTCCTCATCTGCCCAGCGCTGTAGCTTATTCTGGTGAAACATGCAGTCAAACATGACAGGGCAAGAAATAATAAAAACCTGCAAGCCAAAAGGATACTGAAGGCGATGTAGCCAGTGTGGATTAAGCTAAGCCCGAGTTCCATTTGTTCCTGTAAAAGGTGTGGAGCAGAGGGAAAATCTGCTCTTCTCCTATCATGATAGGGCTACAAGCCATATATAAGATGGGAGCTGAGCTAATTAATCTCTGACTGTTTCCAAAACTGCTTTTACTTGGCAGCACAATGAATGTTTCCAATCAATCCAAGTGTACCTTTTAAGTACACTGACATTTTAATGCTGGCTGTAAATAAGGGCCTGAATGACGTAGCTCTCAGAAATCCTGTCAATGTGGAGGCACATCTAGCACCATGTCTGTATGAACGTCCTTTCTCTGCCCATGAAGAGTGTGTTCAGCGGCATGTACATTACATGGAGGCCACACTGATGTGAGATGTTCTCCCTGGTAGGGAACTTTTCTGTATTTAGACACTTTTCCATAATCTACACAGAAGACTCACCTGGACAATCTCCAGCATCTCAGCTTTACTGATGTACCCGTTCCCGTCCAGGTCGTACATACTGAAGGCCCATTTCAGCTTCTGCTCCAGCTTGCCGCGCGATGTCACGCTCAGCGCGATGATAAACTCCCGAAAGTCTATTGTCCCATCCCCATTAGCGTCGAACGTGCGGAAGACGTGTTCGGCGAACTTTGAAGCGTCTCCGTAGGGGAAGAAGTTACCGTAGATCTTCTTGAACTCCTCCATGGAGAGGTTCCCACTGGGGCAGTCCCTGAGGAAGCCCTTGTACCACTCCTGGATCTCGTGCTCGGTGAAGTCGGTGCTCTCCAGCAGGTCCTGCATCACCTCAGGGCGGAGCTTGCTGTTCTGCTTCCCCATGTCGTCGGTCCTGTCAATCACTCAGCTCACAGCTGGGAACACAGAGAAGACAGCGAGCTTGATTTTGCGATTATGAAAACGTAATAACGTATTTTCTAGTGCTTCTAGCGTTAACCACTGTAACTATCTTTGTATTATCCTATAACTCCATGAGTCACGTTAGACATCCACGAAGAACAAATGTCTATTAGTGTGAGGGACGCAATGAAAAAAAGTTTTGCAAGGGCAAATTTTCCACTGAAGAGTTGCTCAGTTTTTACACACCAAAAATCAGTTTTAGACCTGTGCAGTGTCATCAACTGGTAAAATCAAATGTGTCTGTTTTTCTTTATAAAGCACAAGTTCATATTTGGACTATTAGCTACACAGATGAGCTAGCTGCTGTCTGGCTTCGCCTGATATGAAGCAAAAATGTAAGCAAACCCCTCAGACGTTACGTTGATCACTCCTTTTTTAAAACTAATGGAACTTTCCATGGAAAATAAAAATAGCTCTGTGTACCCTGAGTGCACACAGCACCAAAAGTACATGGGTTTAATTACTCCATAAAATCTCCGCAAACACACTTAACTAGGCTTAGATGCGCTGGAAGGAAAAGGCAGTACAGTCAAATGATTTGGAGACTGATCTGCGTAACAAACATCGTTCAGATTCATAACCTCTCGAGAGAGACAATTTCTCTATTGTCTTCCTGGAACTAGTGGTATCAGTGTTTGCGGCCCAGAACTTTATGAAGAGGATAAAGCTTTATGATCCCCATCTGCAGGTTCTGGAGCTGAAATGTTCGTGTAAAGTGAGAACGTTTACTTAAAATAGCGACAATGATGATTCATTAACTTTGGGCCTTTATTTGAGCTAGAGCAAATGGATCATTGTATTACTTTTAAGACAGTAAACGCGACGGTGCTCATCAGATTTCTTGTTGAGCAATTGGTGACTGCTAGCTAAGAAGATCATGAAACATCTCAGGGAGCCGATGTTCATTTGTTTATTTACTTTATTCTTTTATTTGTCTTGAAATCACCGAGTATTTCACTGTTTCCTAGTTAGGCTATATAAAATCAAAATGCTTAACAACTGGGTCATTTATTAACCTCATTCAAATAACCAAGCACAGTTTCTTCTTAAAATGTCCACTCCCAAGCACAACCGTGTTTTATAATGCCATAATGCCATTTTTGTTTTGCCTGCATTCAATTATGATATTATTTCTCAATGACACCTTATTTATTTTCTTTATTACTGCACTGGAGACTCACTAAGACATGGAAATACTGACAAGTACAGCTGTGAGTTGGTCTTATCTGCCCTTTTGGTGACACAAACAGGAAGTGCATGCTCCTAATCTCAGAGAGATTGCGCTCTCATTACACTAACTATACTGTCAGTGTGTATGTGAGTGTACAATATATGCACAGGCACATTTTTCAGTATGAATGCAATCGAAGTATATTTAGAAGTACCAAGATATGATGACTGCATATGCTTTGGAACTGATGTGTTGAGGTTGTGTACATTTGTGTACAGTATATATTCAGCTCTGTGCGATGTGCTGTTAGGCCTGCCTTGGCCTGCACTCTGAAAAGGAAATGAGTCACTTATGTCCTCAAAACCACCATGAATAAAAGCATGTTTTAGGAAACCATAGGAAATGAAAGCCTCTTTTTTAACGTCATGACGAACAGCTCGTTAACAGTACTTAGCTGAATATTGCAATCTCAGAGAGAAATGAGAAGCAAAAAAGAGAAGGTGACTTCTCTGCAGTCCAACCCACCAGCAAGTTCAGGTCATATCAAGGTTTGACTAAGGCCGTCACCAAGGAAAAATATCCCCAGTGTAAGCAAGGCTATTTGAGAAGTGATAAGTTGAGTGAGTGCTGAATTATCTGAGCTGCAGCCATGCTCTAAATCATGGTACAATAACCAGGCAGGCGCTATAGAACAGCTACCACTTCTCTTCAGTAAACATGGTGATGAAAAGTGCCCTGATGCCTGGGTGCTACGGCCATAATCAACTGCTTGAGTACCATGTGACTGATGACACTTATACAATCGCCTTTGTTTACTTTTTATTAAGAGACTTCTGCTAACACGGACACGTAGAACACAACAAAGAACTGTAGCGGACTGAAAATGTGGGCCGGGGAGATGTTAGCACATACAGTATGCACGCTATAATCCCGAAGTATGAATTCCGACAAAAGTTAAACAGGAATAAATGGTCAAAAGCTTTTCAGCGGTGTTAAATAGTATGCAGGGTTTGAACTTCTCTCCTTTTTGTATGTCACAGCTGTTTCTCTAGCTTTTCTGTGAGCAACCAAACGCAGCGCTACGAAGGCCTACAGGGAGAGACTGTCCCCATATCTAAACAATTATCATGTCTTGCCTCATGATATTACAGCTGGCTTTTTCTCTGAGAGTGGCCAATATAAACACTGTATTTCCAACATGGTCAGACATCACAAATTCATTTTCTTTTTTTTTCTAACTGCTCTAAAAAACAGCAGCTTTGAAAGCAGGTCTAAAGGTGGTCTTAAGCCCAGCTGTACTTTGAGCTACATTCTTAAGATGCAAGGCTGACATGTTCACTGCGTTTACTGTCACAGTTTAGTGCAGCTAAGCTGATGAAGATGTCATTAGTTTTCAATATAACTCAAAGCACCAGACAAACTGGTAACAGTGCTTTGCCACAACATGAATGGAGTTCGCTGCAGTCCTTCCCTGATATTAAGATCATGTGATTTTGTTTTTAACACTTACTCAACCAGGAAATGAACTTCAAGTGAAAAATGTTGCACTAGGTCAGGGTTTTCTTGAATTTCAGTAGTTCCTGTGAGAATCGCTGAGGCTGTATATACAGTTATAAGAATCCATTCATTTACATTTCTGCAAGGCTGTAACTCTCAATCTGTGACTCTGTCAGCTCAGAACAGATTGGATGCTGACTTGGTCCAACTTAACTTCACTGAGCTGATAAACTGACTCCGTCTTATTGCCGTTTTACCCCATTTTCTATGGGCCAAAGTTGCTTTGAAGATGGCAGCAGACTACAAAAGAATCATGTCTTCTACTGAGCTACGGAATAAAGATGCAACAGCAAGATGTCCATTATAATTTCAGGCCTATCAGTGAGACTGGATGCATTCAGACTTATATCATGTTCAATGTTGCAAACCAGATCAGAGGTTTTACAATTAATATTTAAGGGAACATGAATCCAGCAGCAGGTAATGGAAATGACATTGGCATTTATACACTGGGAAATGTGCACGTCTTTACAGAATTTCACTGCAACCTATCAGATATGGTAGATGTTACACTGTGAAGGTGACAGCTACAGAGCCATACTGCTAATGTAACCAAATGTGGCTGCAAAGCTTGCACAGAATATGAAACATTAAGCTATTTGTTTCTGCCCCAAGTCTTTTGTTACAATTTTGACACTATTCGGAAGTAAAAATGAAGCAGTGCTTACTTTCAGCTGGTTTCGTCAGTGTTTCAATGGTGCAGTCTCCTTTTATTAGGTGATTCATAGAAAGAAAGAAATTCAAGGCCTTTAAAATTAAATGAAAGGAAATGACGGACACGTGTGATTTTTCATTTTTCTTCTTCGAAGCAGGTGAAGCTGAACAATTAAGGTTTTGGTTGAATAACTTTCAAAAACTCTGACTTAGTGCCAATTACCACACTGACCAAATGTTTAAGGTGCCGCTTCAGCAACGGACCCTCAGAGCGGTCACACCAGAGTCTGTCGCCAACCCCTTCACCTAATGAAATCCACAGCCGTGACCCTGTCCGCTGCTCTAACACTGGCCTGCACACACACACAAACACATACACACTTACAAATCTGTAATTAGTGACCCACTATGCCCTGTCACCTGTTATTATACACTATTTCCAACGCTCACACAGCCCACACACC
Organism: Etia nguti; assembly: GCA_015106755.1. Taxonomy (NCBI): domain Eukaryota; kingdom Metazoa; phylum Chordata; class Actinopteri; order Cichliformes; family Cichlidae; genus Etia; species Etia nguti. The sequence goes on along the minus strand of VUQG01005358.1, from coordinate 47,290 downwards.
CCACACACCGCCGCAGCAATGAAACCACTCTGCCAGTCCTGATGACATGCTTAGCCAACCGAGGATGCTCCTGGCAACCCACTTGATGATGACATGGATTTTCAGCTGAAGCCTGTATGTGTTTTTTTCTGGACCAGTGGAAGTTCTGCGTTTTGTCGTGGTTACATCTTCATGTGGTCTTTTTTGTTTTTTGTTTTAATTTTAAACTGGCTACTTCTCCTACAATGGATAGCCGTTCTTGCGCATAACATACCATTAATAAATTAGTGTTATTGAAAAGGGATTTTCGCTATCCTTGGTAAAAATACACAAAGGGGGCTGTAAAACTCTGATCTAAAGGCCTGGCGATCCTTAGGACAGCAAATCAGACAGATACATCTGTGTATATGTACTGTCCTGTGCATAAAGGATTGACAGCAGCATTAAAACGAGTAGGCACTGCTGAGTGACAGGACACGTGTCAGAGGTTCTCAAGGCTGCTGCATGCTTAAGTGTGCTCTTCAGAATGTCAGATAATGGAAAAGGTGGTTTCTTGCATTTCAGGCTGGGGGTGCTAAGTCCTCATAATATGTCCTCCAAAAACAGCCTACACTCTTGTGTTAGATAGACTAATAGATGGTCCAATTTGAGTTTTGGGCTTCTTCTAAGCTTTAATGTAAGATGTAGTGCAGAACATCCACTGTGTAGTATTTCCCCACTGTGTGGAAGATGGTCCTGGATAGTGGATCCAGGCCAACGTTAGTGATTTTTGCTGGATTTTAGGATGTTTAAACCTGCAGTAGTCGAAATTTTTCAGTTTTTCATCCTTCTAGAAGTCTTTTTTATTGTAATCAGTTTGAAAGTAGAATGCAAGATAAGCAAACAGGGTTATGTCTGAGCATCTTATCTTGTTTTCTAATTAATACACATGGAAAAACTCTAAGGTAATGTAGTGACATCCAATTTCAGCCTCAATGTAAACACGGGCATTAAGTGGTTCCAAGACACGATGGGGGCTTGGCCTAATCCAGCTGACACTGGGTAAGAGGTGGGCTGCGTGTTGGACATGGTGTCGGTTCAGAGACTAACACTCAGACACAGACCTTCACCATCGCATCCTCACCTACGCCAAATTCAGAATCACCAGTTAATCTAACACGCATGTCTTTGGATTGTTTGAGGAAACTGGTGCACTTGGAGAGAAGCCACGCAGGCACAAAAAGTTCAAGTGAGAGCATCAAAGACACTTTTACTGTTAAATATGACTTCAGAAATTGACTTCTGTCAGTTGATTTATTTTAGTTGTTATAGGGAGAAGGAGAAAGCAGCTGCAGAATTATTTAAACACCAAATGAACTGTCATTCAAAATGAGCACAGTCATTCAGATTGAAGTAAAGTCTATGCACATCTGGTTGACTACGGCTTGGATTCACATTCACAATTTACAGTCCTTTCAGCTTAGCTGAAGAGAGTTTCTGATCACTTCCCCGGTGGACAAAATCATTTCTTTGTAAAACAAAGGCTGCAATCAAACTGTACGAACATGTTTATGAGACAGTGATAGGAGAGAATACATATCCTGTAAATATTTATTGTCTAGATTTGAACCTTAGAAAGTCTTTTTCCTTCATCTTTTTCCTCTTTGATTCATAAACTCCTCACCTTTCTCTTGTTTTTCCATTATTTAAATGCTCTTCATCCTCAGCATTATTTCAACCTACACATGACCAGCTCTCTCTTATGAGGCAATTCCACTGCAGTTACCATAGTAACATTCAGCAAAATCTTAGAGCCATTGATGAGATTTCTGGCTGCATGCACAGCAGACACATGCACATGGGTAAAAAAGCACACACACACACGCACGCACTCACACTCACACACACACACACACACACACACACACACACACACACACACACACACACGGTACTCTCAATCAAATACACTGTGCTCTGTGTGTAGGTGTATGGATAATGGTGGGGGTGCAGAAATGTGAGGTGCAGTACCAACTGTGGTTAACTGCTAAACAAATTCGGAAAAGGTAATAAAATGTTAAAATGGAAAGAGAAAGTCAAATAACTGTAATCACAACTGGGTAAAATTGCCCAACGCTACAGCGGTCTGCATGAATCCTCCATTTGAAGCATCCACTTAAGCCCATTCAGTTTTTTATACACTGATCAATTCCAGATAGGGACGTGCAGCTTGGTAACTACAGTTCTTATAATTCCTTGAGGGATGTAAACAGGAAATCTAATGCTGCAACATCTTGAGGCCAGATTTCTTTTTGTCTATTGCTGTCTCATACGTGCCATTCTTCTCATGCTTGCATTCACACAGACACATATGACTACATGCAATGCACAAGAAATACCTGCGTCGTGGACCTGGAGCTGTCAAAAAGTCGAGTGGAGAATGATGTGCACTTCTCATTCTCAGTAGTTGCAATCTTTGCTGCATAGCAGAAGAGGAGGAAGCACCAAGCAATTTTTGTCCAGAAGGAGGAATATACTGCAGATGGTAATATAAATGTTAGCTAGCTACGCACAGCAGATTACCTATTATTTTTTTTTAGACACTGATGTCTGTGGATTGGTTTGGTGTTCAGATGTCACCATAACTGTTGCATAGAATAATAAATGGTCTAATAAGCCTGACGAATGTACAATTTTAAGGATTGATACCAGTATCGATATTTGGCAATTTAAAAATCAGATATTCTCATATATCGCTCGATGCTGGTTTTTTTTTTTTTTTGTGTTTGCGGTGTTCCAAACATCAGTATTGCCAACAGGGAATTTGCAGAATATCATCTGGTGGATAAACTATGCAAACTCAACATGGTTGAAGGGTGTTTCTCCTGCCTCTTCTTTACTTTTTTTAATTTTAATTTATTAGCTTTTATAAATGCAGATACCAAAAGATTGTAAAATACTCACACTCTATGCAGTAAGTAAATAGTATACATGGAATACAAGATAAAAGTGTACTATCAAAAAAAACTTGATGAGAAACAATAGTTGTCTCGCAAGTGATAAGGTACATTTTTCCAAGTTTTCTCACCAAATATCCCAAGAGATGTTGAATTTTTCTTTTTAAATGAAGTCGAAAATTGTTGCTTCAAATACTCTTACACACTGACCATTTTGAGGACAACCTACAGTTAATGAACAAAATCGACCAATTCATTTAGTCATTGTTTCTTAAAAGTCTATAAAAATATATTATTCTAAAAGACGTTGCTGTTATTTTGCAATTTGTGATAAAATGATGAAGTAGCAGCTCTATTTCTTCAACCAATCCTGTACCACACTGTATGAGGCTCTTTGTCCTTTCAGCAGAATGTAGTTCTGTATTCCTTATTTAAAATAGGCATAAAGCCTAGAAAATGATTAATTTGTTTTACTCCTGTACGTTTTTTTTTTTTTTTTATCAGCTCACTCATGTGTAATAAGCTATATCCTTGAAACCATTAAAAATAAAGAACTGATGTAATAAACTAATAATTTCAACTATCAATTTCTGTGTGGACATTAAGCCTAATATCCTAATTACTTGTTAAAAATAAGTGAAACTATGCAGGGATACTAACTTCATAGCAAATGGTCCCACTTAAACAGCTCTAATTTTTGGCTGCAGTTTGTCTGTGGTAAACCTCAACACTGTGCTGCTGTTCTGATGTTAGCCTAATGATACCTTTGTGGCTAGTTATGGGGTACAGCTTGTTATATGGTAAGCACCCTAACTACCCTGTCCTCCAAAATACTGCTATTTAGTTTTCCATCAACTATTTACATCTAACGTTGTAGCACTGTGGTGAATAATTAAGAATAAAATGAGCTAATTAGCTTAATGGTATCTTCTAACTCTGTTCAACCTTGTAAATCCCGTTTTTCACGAATGCCAGGATGCTTTAAATGACTGAAACACCTTGGAGAACAGGTACAGCTATCAGTGCAATGTAGTTGGAATCATTTGTATTGTAATTAACTTTCTCTAGTATCTTAGTTTCCCTAGCTGAAGAGTGCTGAATTAGCATTTGGACATGGATATGGCTAATCACATCAGACTAGCACATTAGTGAGCTCACTGTGTTTACTGTTTTATTCACTGGCTGTCTTGAACAAGGACTAGACTGTAAAAAAGAAAAACAGAATCTCTCAAAATTGCAAAAATGTTGGTATAAAACTGCATTTGGTAACTGGTAGCATGCTAATTCACCAGATTACTATCTAGTATATAGATAGTAATTTCAATCACAGGCTCGTCTCTGGCCTGCTGTGGTCTTCAATATAATGCCAGTATTTCTCTCTCTAGGGTAAAACTGAAGTAATGTAACACGTTTGTAGAACTGTTTGTAGAACTGGGCTGTGGTGCCTACGCACAGGGATGCAGCCACACATGGAATACCTGGGATGCTTAACTCCATGTAACTCCTTTGCTTATACAGACCCAGATCCTGTTTTTATGTCAGGATCCAAAGAGTGCTGTTCTCCGATCTGCTGAATCTATAGCAGAGAGTTCTGTCTCTGTTTTATTCCCTATCTGACGGACACACTCACCACAAATCGTACATACACTATAATACATGGGATCAGTGTTATGCAATGGTGATTTTATTGATAAATGTGGCAAATAAATATGAAAATTTAAGTATAAGATACAGAAAGCTGTTCTAAAAGGTTTTCATTAAGTGCAGGGATACTTCATTTGGAAAGCTTTCCACTATTTACCAAAGAACTTTGGATGACACCGCTAATTTTTAATTCATATGGCTTGTATTATGTTTATATGCAGCATTTATCTGAATGGAAAGTGCAGATGCAAAATCTGCAGTTGGGAAAGCAGTTGGGGATGCAACCCCTGAATAAAACCTATATATTCATCAGATCTCCAAGAGACTGTGATGTGCAAATATAAAGCAGTCATTTTGTTTTTTTAGGAGAGTGATTGAAAAAGAAATGGCAGTATTGTTAAAAAAAGAGAGAGAGAAAGTTTCCCATGTTTTTTTTTTAGAAACATCTGCAGCAGTTTAAGTCTCCAGAACAATGGACAGCAGGAATGAAAGGGGAGGGGGAGTACAAAAGAGAAGGACACACAAAAATAGAGATTAAAATAAGAAAGAAATGCTGATGAATGGATGACTGCTTTTGCTTTTTCTGCTTATATCCTGCTGAGCCTGAGGAAACCCACCTCCTGCTGCAGCAGGAAAACTGTACAACAATTCAAATTATTCATCACTCAACCTGGGGCGGGGGGGGGTTAAGGCCTATTGTACATGTTTCAAATGAATCTTCTTTAACTACACTAATAAGTCAAATTTCTAACCAGTCTGTAACGTCCACTGGTACCAAAGAGGCCTCCAAACTGGCTAGTCAGTAGGTGGGTAGAAGGTGACTCTGAAGTGGGACGTGTGAGTTTGCAGTAGTTGGAGTGAAGTCTGCCTTTCTAGGATCTAACTCCTTGTTTCCTCTCAGTTCATTTGGCTCTTTCCTGTTAAATCACTACTAAACCAGAGACAGTATTTGAAGTCTTGTCACATTGATTGTTGCTGCTAGCTGGTTAGCTGCCCACGATCGTTATTTTCAGCTGTTATACTTTTAAAAGGCCTTCTTAGTCTTCATTAGGTTGCTATGGTAACAGACCTGATAGCGGGTGGATGAGTAGGCAACCGCACACACTGTAGTGTCTATTGATTTAGGAGCAAAAGGAGCGAACCAGTGAGATGCACAAGATGACACACTTCCTCAAGTCAATTTTATAATCAGCTTAAAGGTTATGTAATTCAATCTGTGAAGCTGCAGTGCAGAGATCTGTGGCCATGCTAAAGCTATTAAACAATTATTATTATTAATAATTATTTATACAGGCTTGTTTATTAGCATTAGATGTACAAATGTATAATGGCCCAATGAACCTGTAGAATAACAACAACATCTCAGCTGGTTCAACTATTTTGGTTGACTGTTGCATGCCTGTGTGGAGTCTTGTGTGGAAAAATGTTCTTCTCTTCTGTGTCCGAGAGAAAACGACCCCTGCCTTGTACTCTTAGGTCGTGTCTAATTTGCTTGGCTCTCCATCTGTGTAGCCCTGGTGGGAGCGCTCTGTCTGCCTGGCACTGGATCATTGGACCTACTAAATTGGTTGGATGACTAACTCCTGGGGCCCAACAGGGGGAAACAGAATAGATGTCTGCCTTGCTGTTATTGTGGTGATTACTTCTGAGGTCTGCTGCTAAATTTCATACAAGTGAGTTTTCTCAAATCCCAAACAGACCCCATTTAGCTCAGCTGCTGAGCTTTGCACTGTTACACAGCTCTGTGGGTAGAGGTTGTCTTTGTCAGAGATAAAAGCCCAACTTCAGCTTGGTAGCTAATTGAGCTAAGCCTAAATCTATGAACTCGCTTAAAACTCTACAGTCACATTTCTATCGCACATATATTTTAATACAAGAACCCAATGAAAGGTCCTAAGATCCTAGCTATTTCATTCTACCATATGCCTATTTCAGTTATTAGCGTACACATTTATATGTATAGGTAACCATCATTTGTGATTAATAATAAATTACAATGTTAGTGATGGTGATTATAAAGCGTTACCAAGAATACTTCACGGTGCTGTGTACTACCACATGACAGCACTGTGGAATAAACCTTTAAATGTTCTCCCTCAGACGACTCAGGGCAACTAATGGCACAGGTTCATAGTGACATTCCAGAGGATGACAAAATAGCACTCTAAGAATAGCAGTCACACTGAAATCATTCCAGAGGTGGACTAGAACACGAACTTGACGTAGAAATCACCCAAATTTCCAAGATTTATGGTATCACGGCTTTTGACTTTTATGGGCTGATTCCCAGAAGTTACATGTGGTCGGTTTACATTGTCATAACTGGTGGAGACATCAGTTCCCAGATCGATGTGGATCTGGGAAAAATCTGAACTAGATGTCAACCTCATATTCCACGCAAAAGGAAGAGAACAGATTAAGCAGCTTGACATTTTTCCATCACTATAATGTCAACTTTTGCCCGTGTTATTCTTTTCGTTCCAAGTGAATTTTCCGTACAAATGACGGCTGATAACAAAAAAGAAAAGCACCTGCTCGGCAGTGATAGAGTGACATGGCTGTAAACTGTGCTGAACTGAAACTGATAAAAGCTGTTTGCAGAGTAATTATAAGAGCAGCTGGGGAATGTACGTCTGCTACAGGACTGAGGGCGCGGCCCGTAACACTGTTTGCATTAATGACAGAAAGAGTGGGAAGAGAGAGAATGTGACGGCGGGCAAAGCCCGAGTCTGGAGATGATTCTGACTGAAGAATGCCCCTGGGGATGCAACAAAGCTGGCTCTGCTTCCTGTGGTGTAAGAAAATATAGAAACAGGATATAACATCACGGAAAATAACAAACAGCAGGGAAGTTACATCACAGTGTGAAGGTCAGGGGTCAGGATTAACCCGGGGAACTGGGCTGTGTTGAAGAGAGATTTTGGGGCATTAAGATTTCTGGATATTCAGACTTTCAGTCAGCTTGAATAAGTGTGTTGTTCCAGGTAAACTGAGATTTTCTAACTGTTTGATATGAACATAATTAGCTTTAGTTTCATTGGAGCTTAATCCTGTACATTTCAATCTGTTGCCGAGTTAAGAAAGAGAGATGTTTTAGGTTTGTGTGAGCAGTAATAACATCGGCCATTTGTTTGACAGAAGAGCAACAAGCGCAGTAGCTAGCAAACCAAAAAAAGCCAATATATTTATTATTAAAAGTAAAGCACCTGACATGGTCTGCAAGAACAAAAAGAAAATCTTGCAGGGTCTTATTTTCAAAACAGTGAGCATTTGATCCCAAGACTGGAAATAAAGCCTGAAATTTATACTTATTTATGAAACGTGTTTTTTAATTTAAACAGGTGCAGATTCAAGGATTTAGATATTGGTAATCATCTTTACATCAGCCTCCTGGTTTGAAGTATTTCTTTCTTTCTTTCCTTTTTGTCTTTCTTTGTTTTCCACATGTCGCTTAGATGAGTTCACCTGTGCAGTAGGCCAGACTGGATTTTGTAAATGTCAAGTTTACTGCAACATTTTTCCCCTTTTGCTATGACTGGTATGTGGCTTTGTAAATACTTTCCCTCCCGGACTAATGTGAAAATTGTGCGGACAGCCTTCTTTCCAGAATGATGTCTTCCAGCCTAGACTTCCACTATCTTGATTTGCCGTTTGGAAAAATGACATAATAACACTTAATTTATATATACTGACCTCACAGACAAACACACATAACCACAGACACACACACACACACATGCACACGGAAATCTCTGTTTGTCCTTCAGCGGGAGATAAAAGCTGAGTAACCATCAAACGCGTAAGGTTACCACCTGTGATGATGAGGCAGAACAAAGGAGACACACATTATTGTGTGTGAGTGGGAAACAGCCACTGCAAACTGCATTAAGAGGTCAGCGTATCGGTTAACGTTAACCACAACTGTGCTCAGTGTCGTCTGTTACTGGCAGTAAAAAGGCGCTACAACGTAAACGCCGATGTAGCTAAGTGATTCGGAATAATTTCACAATCTATGTTTATGGTTTTTTTCCCAAAAAATAAAAAAAGTAAAATGTCGTCACAAAGACAGAGCTGGGAGACACAGGGCCTCAGTCACAAATATGTGAAACTGAATCAGCCAGAAAAGGCAGAGCTTTCTAAAGTGTTTCCTCTGGAGTGGTTTAGAAAAAGCTCTAACTGCAATACTCGAGACTTTTTAATGAATGTGTTTAAAGAAAAATAAAAAAAAATCACAGATTACAAATGTGATAACAATCGCAGTGTCAGACTGCCTGGACTTTTAAGAAAGTGAAAGTGGCTGAGTGCTACTTGTTTTATGCTGTTTTTATACTGATAGGTACATTTACTCACAAACATTAAAAAACTTGTGATCTCCAAAACAATCCAACATAATCTCTGTTTTTTAATGTTTATAATATCCCAAAGTCCAATTTGAACCTTTGACAAGTAAATCCAAATAAAATAAAATATCAAATACATATTAATGCATGTTTCAGATTTAAAGAAGAAAAAAAAACTACCCAAGGGTTTTAAAGAACAAGTTAATATTGACTGACGAAGGACCAAAGATGCAAGATGAAACTAATGTGTAGATAACTGATCACACATTATGAAGGAAAGTCATGAACACGATTTGTCATGTGGAAAAAGACACTCATAATCTATGGTACACTAATCTGCGTGGATTTACAGCAGTTCGGTAACAGCTCACCTTTAATAAACGGCTTGAGATCAGATTTTCCAACCCGATATTTAAATTCAGCATTTTTTTTAGTGACAATTCAGTGATAGCACTCATCTGCTTATGCCTCACATACCCCAGTAAGGCATGCATCCTGCCTGCCAAAGGTCTCTGCGAGCACTGAGGAATTCCAAGTAGCTATGGATGTGAGATTCATCACGTCGTTGCCACCCAGTTATCTGGATCGATCCCGATGGGATATATTTACTTTCTATACTGTGAGTTTTTCGGTGCATTTGATGTGAAATTTAGAAAAACAAAAAAAACCTTTAAAACTAAAATAATTCTTATTTAAAATAATTTCATGATTATTTCTGACTAAAAATGAGAGGAAAATATACATTACTCTTTTTGAACTTTACTTTTGTGACCAGGACAATAACATTACACAAAAGCAAAGTCTGAAAAAAATAATGCTGATGGTCTGATCAGACCAACAACAGTGAAAAAATAAGAGCCACTTATTTATGCCACATGCTGTATTCATTTCTTTCAAGTTCTCAATTTTTAAGCAACATGTTTGACTTGCTTTTGTTGTACTTTGTGTTATTTTTAATCCTCACCGTGTGTGCTTCTAAGTTCCTCATCTGAGTCAGGGCATCAGTTTCTACTCAAATATTCTGTGCACGTTTTCTAACGGCATCATCGTCTCCATCGTGCTAACATGAAACGCAAAGTTGCATCACATGGATGATTTTCTCTTTTGTTTAAAGAGAGTCAACATCACAGGTCTCTTTGTAATAGGGCAAAAAACAACAACAACAACAACAACCCAACAAACAAAAAACCCACAAAAATATAGATTTTTATTTCAAATGGCCATCATTATTATCCTTAAGTGAGTGAGCAACCACAATTACGCAGCGTCTGCCCAGCGTTGCAGTTCTGCTGGCAAAAGTTTACTTTCTTAATACTTCACTGTATGAGAGCTGAAACTCAAGGACACAAATACATTCGTGGAAGGAATGCCAAGACTGCTAACCACACATTCAACTCAGGCCAGAAATATGGAATTATTTAACTTGCAAAGCCGATAACATATACTTCCAAGCTGCCCATGGAGAACGCAGCAAATAAGACAATTAAAGATAGAAAAGTGAGTAAAGTTTCTCGTGCTTTCACATTGTAAATTATCTTCAGGGTGTAAAACAAAGGGTAAGCAGAGAGTAGGAGTGTGCAGTGTAGTGAAATGAACTTAGATAAACATTCTCAAGCACACACAGAAAAATTCTCAGCAAACCTCCGATGAGTTTTCTCCAGCGAGGAACTCCCATCTTTTGTGTCCTGCGTCTAGCATGACATGACAGTGTGCGCGTGTGAATTCCATTCCGCGGCTAAAAATAAAACATCTGTTTCCCATAGTTCCTCCGCACCAACACACGGGAGCCTATAGACCACGGCCATCCTTCAAAAATGATCTGTGAGCGTAACCTTCTGTGGGACCTTTTAGCTGTAGGCGATCCTTCAGAGCCCTGTGCTCTCCTCTGGGGCTGGATTTCAGCTCAGTGACCTATGACCTCTTCATAAAGAAGCCCTTTGGAGAATGACAAAGAGCCTGACCGACC
>VUQG01005358.1:14967-36405 GCA_015106755.1 Etia nguti | reverse complement strand
GACCAGCTGTCCCTCTAAACCACCATGATCACGTGTCTCTCAGCAAGCGCTCACTCAACATGTATATCACCGAGATTAATGCATTCATAGGGGATGGGAGCTTAAAGTATCTACACAAGCTGCTCTGGAGCACACTTTTTTGGGGGATAAATTTATTACCTTTGCCGTTCTCTTTTGTCCAACAGATATAAACTGTCGCTCAAATAAAGCCTAAGATAAAATGTTAACACATTGCAACCAAAATCTTTTTGCTATTTCAATTAAAAAATTGAAAATCCAAATTGAAGACTGTCACTCCAGAGCAACTCCCAAAGCAACGGTGAAGTAATTACATCCATTAATAGACCTGCGGTCAGATATACTAACGTGTTGCACTAAAAAGTACTGTTACTATCTACAGAGAGTGGTGGGAAATCTGAGATTTTTGCTACTTAACCTGTTTCATATGTTTTTCTGGGAGTTCCTTTCTCAAGGCCCAAAATATAAAGAGAAGAATATTTAAATCAAGCGCACAAAGTGATTTTTCTGTGCAGAAAAATGTATTTTTTGAGTTTGATATTGAAATGAACTGTGAGTGCACCAGTGAGTGTTCAGAAAACAGCGCAGCTTTTGCAAATCACCCGTAAAACTAACCACACCTGCGAGTGCTATTTGGGGATTCCACTAACGCGCTATTTTACCCCGTTTAGTAAATCTGTCATAAATGTCATAATTCTGACAGTCTTTGAAAATACCCAGGTCGCAGTGCTAGAAGCCCCTATTCTCAGACAGCCAGGCATGTAATAATGTATCCCATCTGTTCACAAAAGTCAGTAATAATCCAGTGTAACAGCATATTATTGCAGGGTCTTCACCTTATAATATAAAGCGCTTTGAGGCGACTCCATTTGTGATTCAGTGCTACATAAATAAAAATTGAACTGAATTAATAATGACATGAAAGGAAACGTGTTCTTGACATGTTTGTCAAGTAAAGACTAAATTCGGCCTGTCTTTGCAACGACACTAACCAGAGTTTCCAGCGACCACAGACGTGCACCTTCTAAGTGCATGTACCAGTGGCAGCACAGACAGAGACAGCAGTGTTTGTTGGCAGTGACGGTGTAACAGTGCAGGTTAAAGAAAGCAATGTTTTACTTCATCGATTGTGATGACAACAAAACACTGCTGTACGTAATGAATGTGCGACGCATCCATCTAGCTCAATGGCGCATTAACAGTCAATGAGTAGGAACGCTTCACCCAGAGCGAACTTCAAACTCAAACCACAACGCCTCGGCAGAGGAGTATAATTGTCTCTTAAGTGGCCCGGTCCTTTTTGTTTTGACCTTTGCGGTGAGTGCACGTAAAGTAGTGAAAAATGTCACAGCTGCCTAAGTGCAGTAATCAAAGCGACTGACATTTCCACACTCAAGTCAAATGTGTTTCTCGGCACCAGCTCCATCAGTAACACTGGGACACTACACACACACACACACACACAGAAACAAATGAATTCTGTCTGACTAAAAGTGCAACTGTGAATATTTATATTAATATGCATATCTTTTAGATGTTAGCACTGATGTGAGTAGCACTCTTGCTGTGTTTATGTGAGTGGGCCCATACTTTCAAAGTGTTTCCACTTCAAATTAAAGCCACGTGCTACGCAAAAGTAGAAATTATACCATAACACTTTGTTTTTACTCCATTAAACAAACCATCAGTGGTGCTGCGTGTTTGCATGAGCAGCCCTTTATTGATTTTGTGGCATGTTCTCCTGTGTGCACACGACAACCCAAAGCCATCAAAGGCAGTTTTGCTAACTTTCCAATGAAACCGGCATAGCGTGCCTTTACAGCAGACCCATCACACTACTTTCTACTTTTATTCTTGGGCTATAACGGCTAAGGTGATCAAAATAAACCATTTTTATCCCTAATTATCTTATTCTGAGCAATCCTCAGCATTTTAACTCTTGTCCCTTTAAGGTCACCATTACTCAAAGCAGAACATTAAGCAAACATTCTTCTCATTGGATGTCCTCTGGCTTCACCTCGGCAATCAGAATATGCTATTCATAGGCACCATCTCCTCCACCTGCAGGTGCGGAGGTTCCAAACTCCAACCCAATTGATTGGGAATTTTTTCAAATCAATCAAAAAATTAGGTCCAGAACATGACAAAAAGAACATCTGCAGGAACAAAGATTACAGCAGGACATGTCTGTTTGGTAGATATTACCCTTTTTGCCTGAATATGGTGAATAAGGTCTTTCAAATAACAATTGTCTGTATATGCTTCGCTATCGTTACATGACACAAAGGCACTGAAAGGCCGGATGATGTGAAGAACCTGTGCTTTCAGGAAATACCAAAGGTTACATATCTCCCTGTGTCATCATTCACACCTGCTTTTACATGTACAAATTCAGCTTGCAGCACTTGCAGCTTTGCTATAAGTGACATGTGAAAAGCCATTGAACGTCACTTACAGCTTATATTCTTATATTCTGACTCCTCAGCACTGCCTTTTATAAATTAAACAACCTTTCCTTTTAGCTTTAGCTTAGCTGAAAATCCAGTTCATCAGTGCTCTGCTGACTAAAGAGTCCTCTGAGAATTGGCGTGAACAAATAAATATGATGGCTTTTCGCTGCTGATGGGCTCAAAAAAACAAGAAAATGTAGCCACTGTTGTTTTGAGTTGTTGTTTTTTTTCCTCTAGTAAAGGCAAGAAAATGTACCGATAACTTTCTTACATAACCAAGTGTTTAGAGCAGTCTAAAGCCTGAGCTTTTGCCTCAAAGGGATTACGTGTACACACACTGACCTCATTATTTGACATTTTTACCATGGGTCATCCCATGTCAGCTCACCAAATGCTTCCAGCCTGCCTGTCTCTGATTTCCCTGAAGAAATTACAGGGTGACGATACAATTTTGAATTCTTCAGAAACCTGTCAAATTTTAGTTTTCCACTATTTTCCTCATAAAAATCTCTTTGTGATGAAGTTGGGGTCATTTTAATGGTTCATACATAAGTTAGGCTAGTGCATGAGACACACATTGTAGAATAGATTTTCTATCATTTTCACAATTATTCTATTTTACACATTCTGAGGCTTCAAAAAATATGATAACATTTATGATGCGATATCATAAATTTTGGATATGTTGCAATCAGACACCAAATCTTCCTAAAAAAGTAAAATAGAAATTGTTAGATGATGATGTCATTTTATTGGAATATCATAATGGACTTGCATGAGTTTCATGCTATAGATTATATCTCATATATGGGACATGTATCTGTGTTAAAAATTGACATTGTTCTTTCTACTGTCCGTCAAATATGCCAGTGCAGATTGTACTATCTAACTTTCAAGTAAAATCAAGCGCTCAGAAATTTTATATTAAACTTGATGATCAGGCTGGAAATGTTTCTGAAAATTTAGGTAATTGATATGTTTGATGAACATCTGTTGTTGTAACAGTATATATACTATTGTAACAGAGAGAGAGACCACCATTCACATTTATAGCCAATTCTGAGCCAACATATATGTGTTGGGACCTTGAGAGGATGCCAGAGTACCTGTAGAGAACCCACGCAGGCACGGAGACAACATACAAGCTCCAGATCGGAAGGCCCCAGACAGACGGTGGATTCAAACCCAAGCCTTTTAATAACTTTTTATACCATCTAATATTCTTTTTTATATTCAACCCTAAAGTGAGCACTGAATTAGTATTTGAGGTCTTAAGCAAAAAAAACCCCCAAATCCGTCAAAGATAGAATCCCTCACTCCTTGATACAGTCTCCTGGTTTTGAATACGGACTACTAGGTTCAACAAAGTAAGAGCAATCCAGACAGGAAAAACATCCAACTGCCTTCCTAAGTGTCTGTCTGTTCTCTTATCTCTGTATATTTCTCACTTAAATTACTTTTTTCTCTTTCTCCCCGCCTCTGGCCATAAATCAACAGTTACATAAACTGCCTTCAAGTTAGTTTCCACCAGTGCTAGATGAGACTCCCCTAAGTACAAAACAGGATGTTATAGAAGCCTGGTTCATACAGTTCAGCTGAGCATGTGTGTAGCAGAATTAAACTTCTCCAGGTTTTTCGGCGGATGTGGGCATAAACACATCGCTCAAACGTCTCTGTGTGAGTGTGGGCTCGGTTGCTAGAACACGAGACGGGAAAAGGGTCGACTTTTTCCATGATATAACCGCATTAAATCAGCTGAGACCGAACACATAAATACGCACGAGCTTGTAGAGGCTACATTTATGCTCACCTGGGCGCAGCGATAACGTTCTCATTCATGTGCGCTGAACAGAAACACAGCCAGTGATGTGCGCACAACCAACTGCCAAACTCTACTCCTGTCACACACCTGCAACCACACACACACACACACACACACGCTTGCGTACACACTGTGTAAGCTTGCAAACCCGCACTTTTACACAGGTGACGCAGCTGATGTGTGCACAGAGCTCTGTAGCTGCAGAGCAGATGAAGCACATCAGCAGCCTCAGAAATAAACAGTTTCAACTAATGATTATATTTATCCAATTCTCTAATATTGCACTGTTTGCTAAAGTATTGTTTAAATTTAAAGCAAAAAAAAATTGCATTTAGTACGCCTGGGTATCTAAAAGTAGATCAATATTTATCATTGGATGACATATTTTATGTACGATGGTAGAAAAAGAGCGTTCCTGCCTCAGTTTTGGGGACATTTGGCCCTTTTTGATTTAGTAACAGACAGAAAACTGTTTTACAGTTTAGCTATCAGATGCAGTTAATCACTGTTTTTCACACAGCCACTCACACGGACCAATGAATAAAACTGGGTTTGAATTTGATTTTTCAGCTACACACTGGTAGCTTTCTCTGTATTTTAACATGTGTCTCCTCTCTGCAACATGCCAACATTCCCAGCTTGTTGAACAGATATGAAGACAGATGTCATTTCTTTCTGTCCCTTGACTCATGCGGCCCATTTTGCAACAAGGTGAGACCCTCAGGCTTACAGGACATTTGGGACTGCTTAACATGGATGCTGCACTTAAAGTAGAGCAACGTATGCCTTCAACTGTAGCTTGCACAAATTATTACGTGGCAAAATTCATTCAATTTCAGTGCTTCTGAGGTCAGTCCAGGAATAATCTCCAACTGAAAGGGGGCATAAAAAGGAGTGACTTACGTCTGTACTTTTTATTTGCCTAAACCATCTTATCTAATAACATTTACAGATAACAAAATCTTCTTTTTAAATGGACCATTTATGGTATTCTGCAAAGACCACACTTTAAATGCAGTACACACAGACACACAGACACACACACACACACACACAATTAGGCGAGTGCTAATTTGTGCCCAATATTCTGTACAGAGGCGGACATTTCATTAGATGACACTTTAGATACAGTGACAGAAACCTGTTACATGCTTTTGGCTGATCTCTACTTCATTCATTTGGGAGGAGGGAGGCACTGCTGAGGAAAGGATGAGAGGAAGAGATAAAGTCTAACAGTTTAAGAGAAGCGGCGAGAGAGACAGAGGGAGGGAGGAGGACTGAGGAGTGGATCCAAACCACTTGTTATCCGCATTTCCCTTTCTTTCCACCCTATTTGGGCTAAATACTAGCTGGCATGCTTTTGTGAGAGGCATGCAGGGAGGTGGGGGGTGTCTGGTGGTAAAAAGGGGAGGGGTGTTCTCAAGCTTGTCGAGAAAAGTCAGCAAAAAAAAAGAAAGAAAGAAAGAAAGAAACTCCTCTGGACAAAAAAAATGCTTTTCCATCTTTCCATTATTGATTTGTTTTTAAAAAAAACAACCATTTTTGTAGTGCGTTTCTCTGAGGCTTTCCCATCCCCTTTGAGGGGGGCAGGTGGCAGCTGCTCTGCCCCCCCCCCACTTCCCCGCCTCTGACTCTCTGGCAGACAGAGTACGAAGCTCCAGCCCACACTACTGCCTCTAACATTAGCAATGCTTTAAGAAAAAGCCATGTGGAGCTACACATCACGGAACCCACACGGCCCCATGTAATGTTCACACTCTCCTTCCTTCTCTCTTCTATCTGTGCACTCACTTCCTGCAAGGGCTTCGAAAACAGATCCGCCTGTGTTTGCTGCAAAAGAAAGCAACTAGTCTTCGAGAGCCGACCCTGAGCAGGATCTCCCTCGAAACCTTCGAACATCACCCGGCATTTCTGCACTTATTACATTCCGAAGTTTAGATTGAAATGTGACAAAAAAAGCACTCTTGATACACACACACGGTGTCATTTGCCACTTCCCTTTTGCACGAGTACGTGTTTTAAGTACACGAAACGAAACGAAAGCCATCCTTGATCCAGCTTTAACTTCACTGCACGCTGTTCCAGAAGCAACCGCTGGCTGATAAAGCACACAATACACACACACAAAAGAGAAAACACAGGAAGCTTACCTCACTTTGTAGCAATGTACAAGCTGTTCAGCAGTCCATCACCCAGCACTTTCTCTCTAAACTAACTTTGTGGCACTAGCAGCAGCAGCAGCAGCAGGAGGAGGAGGAGGAGGAGGAGGAGGAGAAGCAACAGGCGAGAATAAAAGAAAGCACCAGAGAAAACAAATATGAAGCAAGAACGAGAGAGAGGGGAGGGGGGGAGAACAGTTGAAAGGGGGTAGGAGGAGAAGAGTGACTGAGAGAGTGAAGCAGAGCTGATGGTGACTGACTCCTAGACTCTCCTAGCCTGAGAAGGTTTATTCAAAGCCCACAAACTAATTGCTTCTCAGACTGCTTGCCTGCCTCCGAGGCCTGACGTCAGCACAGTCACATGACCTTGCTGTGGTGTGGAGGGGAAATGAAAAGGGGAGGGCAAACAGAGAGTCACAGAGGGAGAAATAAAGAGACAGAGAAAAAGACATAGGGAGAGAGAGTGCGAGAAGGAGAAGCCGGTGTTGCCTTGGTAACAGGAATACTGCACCACAATGATTTCAATAGGTCATCTGACACACAAACGCACGCACAGATTCTTACTGTTAAAACACAGACCTACGATGAGGAGCTGGAGAGAAGGAAGAGGTAAGAGAGAAAAGGAGAAGTGGAATTAAAAAGTTTCTGGGTTTCTCCAAATCTTATTAAAAAATGTGTTACAAAAAAGAATCACCACTTCACCCGCCCTTACACTGCCTGCCTCTAAAGCTCAAGTTTTAAACCTTCCATATATTTAGCGTTGGCTTCCAGAGGTAACCGTTCACTTCTGTTGTTTATGCTCAAAAGTCTAACAATACTCAATTCCTGCAGGACCCCAGTGATCTATTCAAGACGTGACTACTAAAAGAAGTGTATGAAAGAGAATAAATTACTAATATACCCACATAAACTTACCAAGTTTCATTGATTTAGGGAAGAAGGGACAACAACAGCTGAGTTTCAGTTGTGTCTCTGTTTTATGTCATTATACTGTAAAATTAGGCTGTAGATACAAAAAAAGGAGCATAAAATTAGCAATGGGAGCAATGAATAGATACAGGTATGATTACAGCTCTGTGTTTTATTGGAGACACTACATGCACTAGAGTTAATGAGGCAGACCAGCCTGATTCTTTCAGGTAGCAGTGTTTGGTTGAAATGTGCCAGAAATGTCCTTCTACAGGAAATAACACACTGATAGTGAAGTGGATTTGAGGTGGAGACTTGCAGGAGAAAACTGATGCCACTCACACACGAGGGGTTAATTTTGAATGTCAGCAGCTTGTTAGCCAGACATAAGAATAGGGAAATGGCTCTGTCCAGACATAACAAAATCCATGTGTAAACATCTGTACAGTTCAGTAATTTATGAGTGTGAATATAGAAGACAAAAGCTCCAGGACGGTTCTGGTCCCAGCAAAAAAAAACACAGACTTTATACAGGAGATGGATGTAACTTTGGGTCTGCCAAACTTAGACAGGGTGGAAGCGCCTTAAACCTGCTTTCTTTCTAATGGCCAACAGGAGGTGTATCTTCTGACTGCTAAAACAAGCCCCCCCCCCATGCAAGGCACACGGCTGTTCAAAACTTCTGCTTATAGGAGGCAGCCAATCAGAAGTGTTAAATTAAAGGGATGGCAAAGGGAGCTAAAACAACTTGTTTCAGAAAATGAACGGTCTGAGGAGGTGAAACAAAGCTGTGTACAAGATAAATTTGGATTGTTTTGAATTGACTGTAGTTGAAAAATAGAAACATACAGCTAGAAACGAGGAATAAAATAATACATTTCTTCTAACACATCTGTAGATAAGAAAAAGCAAACAAAAACTACAGCTTAATTGTCCCGATTACTGACAGACCTGCTAATCAAGAAATTACCTAAATAGGACCTTTCTGACAAAGTGAAGCAGGCTCACAGAATTCACAGATCACAAATCATACCACGATATAAAGAAAGTCAAGAACATCCTATTGATATACTTTGGCATGAACTTGAACAGTCTTTCTTTCTAAAAACTGCATTTTGTATTTACTCAAGTTGTCTTTGACTAATATTAAAATTGTTTGATGTGTCAAATGTACAAAAAAAAAGTTATCATGAAGGGGGCAAATACTTTTTGCAGCACTGTAGGTGCACGTATGTTTGCATATTTATCTTTTTGTACTAGCAATTGTAGCATTAGCATTACATATCCATCTGTTGAAGGGTCATCACACTACTTCCAAAATGTTGTTTGCATTGTATTAAGTGTAACTGGGCCAGAGCCCAGTACGAGACAGCGGGACAAAAAAATGGCCAAAGAACCTCCTTGTCCCCCCTCCCTCCCTACACTCATCCAGTTTGTGAGTATGAACAGCTTTGGCATGATAACATCATTTGAATAGCATCTGCTGGCCAGTTGAATGGAGTGCATTGGGGCCCAGAACAGGGTGGGGAAGCGTGGAGAGTGGGGGTGAGGTCAGCCAAGAGAAAAGCACCCCCGGCTTGAACTACTGTGAATAAGGTTATGTATGACTGAGTCAGAGGCACAGAAAAAGAGACGAAAGAAAGAAAAACAGGGTGAAGAGAAGCTACAGAGTGCAAGGAAAAGTCATTCAGAGAAAGAATTTAGAGAGTCTGTCAGGTTGGTAAAGTGATTGAGAGACATATTAGACTAAAGTCTGAGTCCTGGGATTAGTGGACTGGCTGGTGATGCCTTAAGGTGAATGCAAAGTCTTTCAGAATATGATTTGGCAAAGGAGGTGGGAGAAAATGGTATTTATTATAACCGCTGAGGGATGATGATGACTGCTGTGAAGTATTTTTTAATGCAGGAGATGAATAAACATGCTGCAGTAAAATTGTATCATCCAGGATGAAAA
Source organism: Etia nguti (assembly GCA_015106755.1). Taxonomy (NCBI): domain Eukaryota; kingdom Metazoa; phylum Chordata; class Actinopteri; order Cichliformes; family Cichlidae; genus Etia; species Etia nguti. The sequence goes on along the minus strand of VUQG01005358.1, from coordinate 27,093 downwards.
AATTCAGGCAGGACCATATAATGGAGTGGCCACTTGAAGCTCGCACTAAAACTAATCAATCTCCAAAGATCTGGATTTTTAAATCCAACTAGCATAAAACATGGCTTGGGTCTCTATAGCTAATATAGCCCATCATAACCACTGGATTGTGTGCATGTGTTATAGGCGTCATATGAGCCACTGAACTGGACCTGTTGTCCATGTTTGTAATCTTGGTACCTTTTAAAGCATGTTTAAAATAATTACCTAAAAATAATATTGTGCACTAAAGCATTAACAAGAACCTGCGTACAAGCTTAGGGCAATTAGCAGAGATAGGGTGACAAAAAACCACAGAAAGTCAATGACATTTGATGACATCAAGCAAAGTATGTGGGACCCAGGAGACCTTTTCCCAACTTTCGTGACTAATTGAGAATGCTGATATCACCAAAAATGCAGGATACTGCTGATTGATGTATGACCTGGTAGTAAATAAACTATACTGTTAAAAGTATACACTCATCTATCTAAAACATTGAAAGGTGTTCCAGTCACTTCCATGGCCACAGGTATATAAAATACAGCACCAAGGCAAGCAGATTGTTTCTATAAACATTTGTAAAAGAATGGTTCTCTCTTAGGAGCTCAGTGAATTCCAGCCTGGTACCGTGACAGGATGCCATTTGTTAAATTTCCTTGTTACTAAATATTCCACAGTCAACTGTTAGTGCTATTATAACAAAGTGGAAGCGATTGGGGACGATGGCAACTCAGCCACAAAGTGCTAGAGGCCACGTAAAATCACAGAGCAGGGTCAGCGGATGCTGACACCCATAGTGCAGAGTTAGAGGTTGCTAACTCTCTGCAGAGTCAATCACTAAAAACCTCCAAACTTCATTTTGCCTTCAGATTAGCTCAAGAACAGTGTGTAGACAGCTTCATGGAATGGGTTTCCATGGCTGAGCAGCTGCATCCAAGCCTTAGATCACCAAGCGCAATGCGAAGCGTTGAATGTAAAGCACACTGCCACTGGACTCTAGAGCAGTGGAGACATGTTCTTTGGAGTGATGCGTGACATTTCTCCATCTGGCTATCCAATGGATGAGTCTGGGTTTGGCGGTTGCCAGGAGAATGGTACTTGTCTGACTGCACTGTGAAAGGTTTGGTGGAGGGGGGATTATGGTGTGTTGTATTTAAGGAGTTGGGCCCCTTAGTTCCAGTGAAAGGAACTCTTAATGCTCCTTAATGCATATCAAGACATTTTGAACACATTTATGCTCTCAACTTTGTGAGAACAGTGTGGAGATGGCCCCTTCCTGTTCCAACATGACAACGCACTATTGCACAAAGCAAGGTCCATAAAGACATGGATGAGACATGGATGAGCAAGTCTGGTGTTGAAGAACTTGACAGGTCCACACAGAGTCCTGACCTCACCCTGGTAGAACACCTTTGGGATGAATTAGAGTAGAGACTGTGAGCCAGGCCTCTTGTCCAACATTGGTGTCTGACTCACAAATGTGCTCCTGGAAGAATGGTCAAATATTCCCATAAGAACACTCCTAAACTTTGTGGAAAGCTTTTCCGACATAGTTGAAGCTGTTATAGGTGCAAAGGGTGGGCCGAAATCATGTTAAACCTTATGGATTAAGAATGCCATGTCACTCAGGTTCATATGCGTGTGAGGCACATGAGCCAACACTTTTGGCTATAGAGTGTATCTATTATACTGTATATAGTGCTATGGAAACACAGCTGTATTACTGCAGACCACCTGGTGTGGCTGCTTTCTAAGCAGGACTTCTACATGCATGCAACCAGTTTCTCGGTATTTGTGTGTGTGGTGTGTATGTTGTGTGTGGATAACAGGCACTAGAGAGAATTCCTTCCTCCTGAAGACTCAGGAAGCAACAGCCTGGGCGGAAGAGAAAACAACAACTCTTTCCAAGGCAAACCCTTCAGAAGTTCTTCCTCTGGACACGGAAACAGTCCCTGCAGACTGTGTCAGTGTTTCAAACACATTTCTAAATAACTTCATTACTGTTTACAATGTGTTTCTAAAATCAGCTGAAGGCATTAAAAAAAACTAAGGTTAGAAACAATGAAAGTTCCTGAATTGGCAAATCAACCAAAACAAGCAATGCATGAATGCATTCTTATGGGTGGGTTGAAGTTTCGGTGATGTTAATATCAGCAGCTGGACTGGAGGTATTACATAACAACAGCCTTTAAAATGGATAATCAGCAGGTCAACTGAGGAAGGCCCATGACTGTCCACAAGGTTTTGAGTTGTACCGGGGCATTAGTGTTTGATTACTCACTATATTACAGGTCTATTTCTGTGCTATCAATAACAGAGAGAACATTAATTATTGCAGAAAAATCTGTCAGTGCACTTGGTGTCTGGAACATTTGATTTGGTGTGAAATCATTTTAAAACAAAGTTTATAACAAAGGACAATAAAATGGTACATTTTATTCTGACTGTGGTACTATTCCTGCACTGACCTTTACAGTGAGTAATTGAGATTAAAGCTTGGGATGCACACAATGTGTGTGGTTTGACAAAAATAAAGAGCGATCCAGTAGCGTAAAGACAGAGGAAGGGTAAGGACGACAAGCTAAACATATGACTGCGAAATGGCCCATTTTTATACTTAAAATATACCAGTACTATTAATAAAAGCATTAGAGAGAGTTTAGCAAGAAGGTTCCAGGACACTCTGCAATCTAGCGGGCAGTTAAGAACATTATCTACTAACCAGTCTATATAACATATGGACTGGCATTGTGCACAGGGTGTAAACCCTGTCATACAGAATTCAATTCAATTTATTTATATAGCACTCTTCACAGGATAAAAACCACAAAGTGCTTCACAATAATATAAAAACAGATATACGTAAAAAACAGCACAATCAAACATTCAGCACAAATCTAATTAAAAGCCAGTCTAAATAAATGAGTCTCAAGCTGCTTTTTAAAAGAATAAATACAATCAGGGCCACCGCTCTAAAAGATCTATCTCCTCTGGTCTTAAAACGTGTTCGTGGGACTACCAACAGCCTTTGATTAGATGATCTCAGGCTGCGAGAGGGAGCGTGGGGTTCTAAAAGATCAGAAATGTAGGCAGGGGCATCACAATTCAAAGCTTTTAAAGTCGGTACCAAGATTTTAAAATGAATTCTAAAATGTACTGGAAGCCAGTGTAATGAATGTAAACTTGGAGGAGAAAAAAATGAAAAGATTTTGCTTCATAAGAATTACTTTCACATACCCTGATATGAACTTTGCCCTTGTTTAAGATGAACATCCACTACTGTGATCTCACATATGTATGAGATGAAATAAGGAAAATATTATTTTTTTCTTTTAGGATTTCTGGTGAAATTCTAGCATAGGGGTAAATAAATGCTGATTTCTCATGAACTGTTGCTCCACCCTTATCAAGAACTGCTTGGAACAGCATGAAGCATTTCTGTCACTGCATGTCAGATACTGCTAATTGGGATTACAGATAATGTGGCATTGCACAATTGCAAGTCTTGCATTTCTGTGCAAGTTCCAACTGCAACACGCACGTATGGGAATCAGCAGAAACCTGGCTGGCACAGCGGAAAGTGAAATCATCTCCCACACACCATATGGTTATGACTGTAACAATGCACTGTCCTAAGAGGAGACAGAAGTCATCCACATGCCCACCACCAACCATATAAATGTGCAGTCATGCAGAAAATCCCATTGGGAAAAATGACCTGTAAAAAACCCCAAAAAGAAACCTGAACGGAGGTCACTTGACTGCAAATCGTCCTTCATCCTATAGCAGTTGGAGTCAGGGAGTCTGGCATATACAGTATATACACACAGCTGTTCTTACAGCTTTCCATTACTGCCATACGTTCAATTCACAAATCTCACTGCACTGAGTAGAACCACTAATCAAAAGCAAATCTCTTCCTTGTGTGTTATGCAACTGCAACACAAGGGGAGGGCAGACTGATGCGCCTCGCTGAACAGGCTAATCCAACATATCACACTGTTTGCCAAAGCACATGACGACAGCATCTCAGAGGTCTGCGTAGTGCAATAAAACACATACGATAATGCATATTCATTTAACATAAAACATCAGTTGAAGGAGAAAATGATTTGTGCACAAAGTTAAAAAAACTTAAAAGAGATAAAAACATAATTTCATGTCTTTGAGATTGATTCGCTGCAACACTGAAAGGACTCATTCCATTAAGACTGTTAGTACATTTCTTTTCCATACGTTGTTTACATGATGACAGGTATCGGACTGGGAACAGACCCTACACGTGGACGCTGACACTCAGACAGTAGAACACAGTGAACAAGTGAGTACATACAGATGATAACACACAGGAAAAAGGCAAACTGGGAATAGAGCAGTGTCACTAGGCAACAAATGAAAGTGGCTATAGCCATGCTAGCTGCTGTGTGAGCCTGCGCTTGGGCACAATTCATAGTAACATTAACATTACTATGAGGATCTGGGTGGTAAGAACAACATGGCACCCTTTCATTTGTAATATCCAAGAATGAGATATTGGGAACAATAGACGTTTCAACAAATTGTTGTCAGAGTGGCTATAAATGTATCAGAAAATGTAGAAAGAAAAATGTTACAATTAATTTGTCTAATTTTGCTCATGTCAGATGTCACTAAGTAATAAACTACTACAAATACACAAAAGAAGTAACTAATTTAGGCTAATCAAGTGGTATCATATGGAAATATTGTATCACTTAACACAGCCAGAGTAAGGTTATTATTCTCTTTTCTTTCCATTCTGTAGAAAATATGAAAATGCAGCAACCAACCAAATGAGAACTGAAACGTTCAACAGCTTAAACTGCATGTCATTCATTCATCTGATCCAATAGACAACAGTGAGAGTACTAACAGGGGCTAGAAAGAGAGATCATATGATTTTCTCGTCATCGGCTTCCTGTTAAATCCTGAACTGAACTTAAAATCCTTTTTCTTACATATAAAGTCCTGAATGATGAGGCCCCATCATATCCCGAAGGTCTCATAGTACCATATTATCTAAGGTGACAGTCATGCAGGTCTAGAGACTGGTCAGTGAACCCCTGGTAGGAAGAAATGTGATTGCAGGAGGTTGCTTGCTGTTGCTATGTGAAACTGATTGCAAAGAGATATACTGTGCTAAACTCTTCACAGCTGTTTTGGTCAATAGCAGATTGGCGCAGTTCCCTGTGGTCTGCATGGAAGACATCGACTTATCTGCAAACACTAGCCAACCATTTGCTAAGCAGTTGCGAAACTGTTTGATGGAAACTAGAAACTGAGACCGTTGGGCTTCAAACTAAAAGTTGTGCAATACCACTGAAACCAACATCTTTTAAAATCTGCAACTTTTACTTTGAAGGTGAACTGTCTCCATTTCTGGTTTACACTGCACTTTTTCAAGTTTCCAAAGGGTTAGCAATTTTCAAGCAACCAAAGCAATTACAACAGGGTTTTTGGTGAGTCACCCTCTATTCACCCAGTGATAGCCAGCAACTATTCGCTAACTGGTCGGAGAATATGTATTTTTCCCTAGTGACTGGAGGTTGCCAATCAGCCTGCACCATGTGACTAAAGCCTAACTAGAGCACTTGTGGCTCCTAGAGTTTCCGGAAGTTGAATGGGAGGCAGACCCTTCAGCTATGGGGCTCCCCTGCAGTGGAACTAGCTCTCAATTTGTGTTCACACGACAGACACCCCCTCTAATTTGAGTTGAAGCAGAAAAATGACTCTGTCTTCTCTCCTCATATTCATTAATCATACTAATTGTGTATGTGTCAAATGTGTCTATATTTCATCACAGTCCAGAGGGGTTAGAAGATCGTTGCTTACAGAATGAATTTATTTAATTCTATTTATAGCTTAAGAGGCGGGCTGTGAAGAAACAGGAAATTTTCAGTATAAGAAAGGTTTGTTATACAATCGGCAAAGTGTCTCAAGAGTTACTTAACAGCATTACTACCCACTCTTTCCTAAATGATTCAGAAGGCTGAAGACAAGACTGATGACCAGTCTGTCCCATCCCATTGTTTTTTATGGCAGATGGCAGGCTGGATGCAGAGAAAGGATTAAGCAGAGCCCACTGTCTCAGTCTCTCTCTTATCAGAACACAGCAGGTTGGGAGCCAGAAGCAAGAAAAAGCAACATCACCACCTCCCCTATGAGTCACTCACTGGTCCCCTGCTCACTATTACTTAGAGCCAGCACGCACACAATGAATACATATGTAAAGACCCAGCATACAAACACACACTCCCACAACTGCAACAGTCTTACAGAAATACAGCTGCCGGGTTTGCATACTGATGACTGTCTGCTGGGGAGAAGGGAATAGACAGATGCAGCTCTCCAATCAAATGTCAGACTCGATCAAATTCAAGAAGGAAGCTCAAAGCAGCAGAAGATATTTTGGCATTATGATTTCTATTCATTCAGAACTTCCAGTGAGTCACGCAGAATTTTTTTTTCCAACTTTGGACAAACACAAAAGGGTTGGTGTAAAATAGCTACCTCTGTAAAGACAATAGACTTGTTGCACTGCAGCGTGCACAGAGTGTTATCAACTTTCCCATTTAATTCTCACCTGTGTGTATCTAAACTTTCAATTTAGATACACACAAAGAGTTCACATGGCTTTTCTGTCCAAAACAGCTAACTGCGATCGCTTCCATTGATAAAATATTATCTGTAAACTGAATTAGAAATTCAGTGACGCCCCACCTCCCCTTTTAGATTTTAGATTAGGGGAAGCCATAAGAGGTTCCACTGACTCCAAGTGACCTGAAGCATGAGTGGGAGAGGCACAGTTGCTGGCTGTCCTTGTTTTTTGCAGTAGACCTCTTATATAGACAAGCTGCAGCTGTCTGTAACTGTGAGAGACACGCATGTCTGTGTGTGTGTGTTTGTGTGCGTGAGTGTGTGTGTGGGTGCGTGGCTAACAACTAAGACTGAACATGTGTGCATCAAAGACCAAAGGATGTTCGGGTCATTTATCTCTTTTAATGTTAGGAACATAAAACACACACACATGCACATACTTGTCCTTGTCTTATGAGTAACTGTGTGTATGTGTGACTGTGTAACGGCCCTTGTTCAGAGGGGGATCTGGGGGCCTGGGAACTGTGTCGAAATCACACTGGGCTTCCTCTGGCTCATCTTGGAGTCATGGGAATCAACACTGACTAAAAACAACAGTCATGCATGCCGCAGAGTGACAACTTCACATTTCACCAATTCAGACTGGACATAGCAAACCATCTTCAAAAGGAAAAGGAAAGAGAAATCTTTTCTTTACAATGATGTGTGCCCCCAGTGTAGCTCATTTCAACAAGTGTTAGTACTTGAACATTTATATGTTTTGTGGGTATCTGTGTCAATGTTCCCAGAAAGAAAAAAAACACACTAGGTTACTTCTAATACCAACTGAGAATACCTGCTGCAGTTTCACATTAAAAGCTTTCAATATGGTCAAACACAAGATGACTTTTGTACCAAAGTACTCACAGAAAATACTAGGTGTTATTCATAGATTGTATAAAAGACAGACATGTCTTAGACCTGAATTCTTTGAAGTGGCGAGCAGATGGGTGACTCCCTTGACTGTAGAAGAACTTGCTGTATTCCTCATTTTCACAATCAGATCCACCCCTTGCTTGTCACAACAGGTTTAAAAACACCTAAATCGTGATGACGAAAATGCCGGTGGCTATGTCTCTATATTATGTACAGTCTATGGTATTTTCACTTAGCTTTTTCAGTTAGACTGCTTTCACTATGGCCGTTTGACCCAAGTCAACAGGGCTTCATAAAAAATGATCAGGGTTACACCTAGAATGATGGAATAAGGCTAGTTACTGCTACTTTATTAAACTGACAAGTCTGTGACCTGTAGAATCAAATTGATGAGTTCTTATTTTAAAAGACTGAAAGCGCCACAAACTGCCACTACTTTCAACAATTTCCTTCTGGTCGAAAATTGAACAATAGATTGCTCAGTAATTATGAAAACTTTAGTTTAAAAAAAAAAAAGAAACCTCATTGAAGCATTTAGTTTAATAACACTTAATCGTCTTAGTGTGCCACGGTGTTCTTTGCCTGTTATAAAAATCTATATTTGTATGGTTGGAATGCAGAGAAAAGGTTGAGTGAGCAATGTGTTCCTCCTGATTACCCCACAGGTTCACAGTGTACCCTGGTTTGCTTTATCACTCTTTAAAGGACTACCTTTCATGTTGGAGGTGTGATAATATTAATGTGGAAAGAAACCAGTGGCTAATCTTTTGTTTTTTGTGCAAACCTTTAGTGTCTTCTTCTGGGCGTACAGGGTAACGTCTTGATTTTAGAGCACACGCTCAGTCAGACCTGGAAAAAAACAGGCAAACAAAAAAACAGGGAAAATAGTTAAACAAGACTAAGAGTCAGCAGAAGCCTGTTAACCCACCAAGACACCCATTCATTAATATGATTTATTATCTGTACACCAACACTACCGTACAACATTCGTGTGAAAATAAAGTTTTCATGTGAGTGCACATAGTCAGGTGAAAACCAAGTTCATCCAATGATTCAGCAGCTTGTAGAACCGCCTCTAGCTGCAATAACTCAAAGTAATCTTTAGAATGACTCTGTCAGTCTCTCACGCTGTTGTGAAGAAATTCAGGCCCACTTTTCTTTATAGCAATGCTTTAGTTGATTGAGGTTTGCAGGCGCTCGTTTATGCACAGAGCTCCCGTTTTCTAGTGGGGAAAATCTAATATAGCTACTGTACATTTCAGAAGGAAATAGTCGAATTAACTTGGAATTATTGGAATTAAGCTTGGTCACTAGGTCTGCTATATTTAGAACAAAGCAGGAGGAAAAAACTGGAAAAATCCCAAAGCTGAAATCTTATTTTTGAACAGCAAATCCTTCTAAATCTAAAAGTAAGGACAGGCCCAGCTGTGTGCTGATTACTTGAAAACTGAACAATAATCTATCCGTGTAAACTGTCATTAAGCTTCCAGATTATTAAAAGAAAAACAGGAAAAGAATATAAACGATCCTTTTTTTTAAGATGTCAAAGACTGTCTGAGTACAACATGCAATGAAGAGTGAATGGAGACTGAAAAAAATGACAATGGAGGACTTCAGTTCATTATTATGCCTTTTACCACAAAGATGAGCCATCTTATAATAACTACCCTTCAATTCCAGGCATCGTTTTTGGACACCGAGCTGCATGACCTTCTCTTTGCAAGCGCAAAGTGTTTGTCTCAGCTGCAACAATGAGAGCTGATGCCATTAAAGCTTTTTCCTGTTGGGCGGCTGCAGGGGAAAGTGTGAGGAAAGCTACCTTCCGTGTTGCAATGGCTGAGGGAACAGAACAGCTCCTGAGGTTCCTGTCCTCTCTCCCCAGGCTTTCTCAAACAACACAATTTTGGCACAGCACAGTGTGGTAACCACAAACTCTGCAGGCAAACTGACAACTCTGCATGTGTGTGAGAGGGCGTTTGTGTGTCAGTGGAAGCAAAAGAGCATATTCATCATTACACAACAAAGGAAGAATTTTATCTTTTTCCTTTTTTTTTACGTAGACGCACAGATTTGCAGATTTTCTCACATATACCCAGAACACAAACACTTTGCATTACCTTATGAATTATGGAAAAAGAAATAGTTTTTAGTGTCAGTTGTGTAGAAATGTTGAAACAGTATAACTGAATCTCCATGACTTGCTGAGCATTAGAAGTGTGTTTGCAGAGCAGCAGCAGCTTGAGCCAACTATCTGTATCTACACAGGAAGCATTCAGCCACAGTATTGAGCTGCAGGTCACCTGTGTTTTGGCAGAGCTCAGAGCCCAGTACACAATAACTGTAGCTACATGGCAACCGAATAGCAGAAAGTCTGGTTCACCAAATGACATGTATAAAATATAAAGATATATTGGCTGCTTTTGAGGCCTTGTCTAATCTGCTGAGAATAAGTAATGAGCGTGTTTATGCAGGTTTTTGTGTTTTAGAGCCTTGACCTTGGTTTAGGAGATGAGGTTTCAATGTTTTTTAGCTTTAAATGTTTTTTTTTTTTTAAGTGTGCCATACTAATGCTAATTTTTTCAATTCAAAATTTCTTTGTAAGACCTAAAACTGACATCATATACAAACAAAAATTAACCTTTACTCAATGCAAAATTTTTATTTTCATAATAAAACATGTTACATTTTATAATTTCCCCCAAAACTACATTAAGTTACATCATCTTCTCACTTAAACAACTGACACGAGGCCTGCTGCTGGCTTGTGTTCGTTTGTGATTGTTGAATAGCTTTAACTGATTTGGCTTTGTTAGCTTTTTTAAAATGTCTGTGTTCAGCTAGGTAAAAGTCATGTAAGTGTCTCATTAGGTTTGCTGTTATGAATGTCTTCACCTGTTGCTATGAGCGTGGGTGCAACTATGTGCCTGCACCACTGTGTTTATGTTGTGCATGCATGAAATGTACTGCATCATAACTGGACATATGGGTGGCTGACCTGCTGGTCATAATTGGATATATGAGCTGATAATACTGGAAGTTTGCAGATTCTGGCCCCTAATGGTAATATAAAAAATTGTAATCCTAATTCTAAAAAAGTCAGGACATTATATAAAACTGAGAAATTGCTTAAATTGTTTAAACTGAGAAATTGTACCATTTAGATTTGCAAATCCTTACATTGTGTTTTTACACGTTTAAACATTTTTGGAATTGGGTAGTGTGTGCTAGCATCTATTTTAGTAACGCTTTCAGTAAGTGTATATTATTCCTCCCTGCTGTCCATGCAAACAACTTACTTAACTTCTATTCACTTGTTCTAACGCATAGGGACCAAAACAAGATACGTTGCCACCGGTATGTATGAATAAGAAGCAACCAACACAATATACTGCAATATTAATACTTTATCCAAATCCTAGTTATAATGGGGGGAATATCTGCACCGAATTAAGATAAATCTGATCCCTCACTTGGCAATAATAGGGATTGTACCAGGAAATAAAAGTGAGATTAATGAGAAAATAAAATTCAAATTATCGTTCAGTGATTATGATGGGGCAGTATCATTGCTCTACGCTGTGGGAAGAGTCGAGTGAAAGGGCCTCCGTAACAGCTCCAACTGTAACTCCAAACATGAAGTGTTGCTGCAGTGGCTTTCCCAGAATAGTTATTCAGTGGGAAGGATTTGCAGTTTGGAAGACAAATAAAGACATAGCACATCATGTGATAACACTTTTTAGTGTTGGGTAATAATATTAGGGAGCTTCTCGATAAATATCTCAAAATAGACTTGCTGATGTCAGAGAAAACATTTCTCTGATCTTTTCTGTGAAAAAAAGAGATGCATAATGTAATAATACAACTTTATCACATCACCTTCCAACCAAACAGTAAGCAATGAGAGTACAGAGAAATAAAGATCTGAGAACACATTTGTATACAGATAACAGTCAATCCATCAAAACACATTCCCATAACAATTCCTTCAATCCACCGATGTCTTTGAATCATGTGGCATTATTTGCCCTGGCTTTGTGAGCTCTGGTTTGGCTCAGAGCAATGTTAATAGGCCTATGAGTGAAAGCAGAAGCACCGGTGTTTACGCACATTCACGTTCTCACTCTTGCTTGACCGCTCTCTTGCACACACAAACATATGTAGCACGTAGCTGTCCAGGGCTTGAGCATATTTCACACACCATTTGTGACTAAAACAAACATTAATGACCTGGTAGTTGGCCTGTCTGATGACCGTATATGGAATGTAACTTCTGGCTCAATAACAAAGTTAGTCAGGGAAAAAGAGGAAAGCGCTGAAATAAAACTAATAATAGCACGAAAAATCCATGACGAAGGCCAGTTTTGGTTTTCAGGAGATGGTATTCAATGCCATTACATCATCTCTGAGCCATTTAAGCAGGCTAATACGAGCTCACCGTAATGGGCCATTAACCGTTTCAGATAGCAGCGTGGCTTTCTAATTTCATCCATTTTGGGTTTTGTGAAGTTGTTTTTTCTTTTTTCCAGTTTCTAAAAGCCTGTGATGAAGTGGCTTTTAGAACCCCCCGCCCGACA
>VUQG01005357.1:7697-33922 GCA_015106755.1 Etia nguti | reverse complement strand
TCTCTGAGACAGCTTTCTGTATCCTTCCCCTAAACCATGATGGTGGACAATCTTTGTCTTCAGGTCATTTGAGAGTTGTTTTGAGACCCCCATGTTGCTACTCTTCAGAGAAAATTAAAAGAGGAGGGACACTTACAACTGACCCCCTTAAATACTCTTTCTCATTATTGGATTCACCTGTGTATGTAGGTCAGGGGTCACTGAGCTTACCAAGCCAATTTGAGTTCCAATAATTAGTTCTACAGGTTTTGGAATCAATAAAATGGCAACAGTGCCCAAATTAATGCACCTGCCTGATTTTGTTTAAACAATTATTGCACACTTTCTGTAAATCCAATAAACTTCATTTCACTTCTCAAATATCACTGTGTGTGTCTCCTATATGATATATTTAACTGACATTTTTTATTGTAACAACCAACGATTTATACAGGAAAATAATGACTATTAACAAGGTTGCCCAAACGTTTGCATCCCACTGTATGCTTTCAAGTTCAGCTATCGAGGAGTGGATCAATCTTTAGCGTTTTAGAATCTTCCCATAAACTTCTATCCAGGGTGTGTGAAGTGCTGTGTCTCTTCTTCTCTTTCTGCCAGTTGGACCTGAGCTGGAAGTGTGGCTGAATCCAGAGGTCAAATCATGTTCCAAGTTAATTTAATGTCCGACCTTTTCAACTATTTCCTTGACTTTGCCAAAACTCAGCGACCACCTGTGTATGACTGCTGCCTGGAGTTAAAGTTTGACTCTTTGGATTTTACCCTGCCTCCTGGTGTCTTATGTTTGGACTCCAATCAAGTCCTAGACACATCTCAAGGACAATTAAAGCAAAGAGGATGCACTTGACCAAATTAATTTCATTATAGATAACATTGTCTACAATCACGTCTGCTCTGCATCCTCAGTACAAATGCAGTGAGGCTCTTAAAAGAACGGAAGCATTTTGTCTTTTACTTAGCATTTACTAAATGCCTGATCAACAAAGCTGAGACTTTCAGTCTTTTATCAGAGTAACTAAAACACATTTAAGCACTCTAGCAAACTTTCCTAACAGCTTGTCAGCGAGTTTTGGCAAATTTAGAAGCATTTCTAGTTTGTTTTCTAACATTAGAGAGACAGACAGACAGAGAGAGGGAGAAGAGGTTACAGTGTGTAATGATAATGCAAGTGGAGCTACATGTACATCACATCAAAGCGGTGGATTAGTGCGGATCAGCTCCAGACAAACTCTGATGTAATGAGAGCTAAGTCAAAACTGCAGTGCTGTGTTAGACACATTAAAAATGTGGATTGCCGACACAAATCTTAGTCAGCACTTATTAGGCTTTCTGCCGGCAGCAAACATATTTTACTGATTCAGCTGACAACATTATGAGAAATGAAGCTGGGAGACCATCTGTTCTATTCTTATTTAATCCATTTTATTATAAGTTGTATTTAACTGCAGTAACAAAGGAGTTTTACCGCTTCTTGGACAAAGTATCTTAAACACATGTTTTTTTAGGCTTCTCTAAGCAACCAAAGCCCTTCTGTTAAAAACTCTGACAGCTATTGTGATTTAGAACTTGGATAGACCCTCTGCCTCAATAGACTTTTCAGCACTGGGAGACGGAGGTCAGGTGCACCTAAAGGGTAGCCTACACTACAAAAGAAATTCAACACAGTCAAGCTTCCTTTGTGTCAGCAAGCGTGACAAAACCTAAAACCCCAGTCTGAGATAACAGTATCACAATGATAATTATCATCTTTCTCAGCTTCAGGCTCCATCCACGTGCACATAAAAAATATGACTCATATGACTCTGCAAAAAATGATCCGAGTGAGTGCCGCCCACACCAGAAAAGTCATGAGATGATGATGAAAAAAGGAAAAAAAGTCTATAAAGAACATGTTAAAAAATATGTAACAGTGCAACACTGATGCAAATGATAAAACAGATTAATGCTGCAGAACATTATTATCACAGAGACTTAGTCAGTTTAATGAGACAGAAAACTCTTACTTTAAGCTTGACATAACTCGCTAGCAAATAACTCCACAGTGACTATAGCAGGGATGCTACTGACAAGCTTTGAAACGTTAGTCAGCAGCCTTCCACACGCTCTAAAATCAGAGCTTTTTAAACTGCCCTAAAGTTCTACAAAAAGCTGAAAGACAAATACCTGTGACAGAAGGAAATGGGCATAGTCAGTGACATTAAACATAAATTGGATGCAGTTTAAGAAGGGCGTGCAGCAATCAGTCTCTATAGGTCCCTGTGTGTTATGTTCTCTAGTCTCCCACAGTTTTCACATGCTTCATGTTTCATGCTGGCCAAACTTAAACTTTAGCTTTTGCTTAAACCTTTTCATTTATTTGACCCTTTTGTAAATCTTGCCTCCTGTGCTTCAGACCAACTCTTTGTCAGTGGGCCTCCAAGCCTTTTTTATTCCAGAGACTTCTGCCAGCTCCAACCTTCACTCCTCATCATTTCCTAACCTCCCAGCAGCTCTTGATTATCTGCTTCCACGGCCTCATCTTCATACAAGCAACTTTTAATGATTCTCTGCTTTTGATACAAGAGAGACTCAAATATTACACTGTTTCCTGCTTCTGGGTCAGATGCTGCTCATCCAAGACTGTGACTGTGTTGAGTCATCACTTGTGAGGCATGTTTTTATCATAAAGGGGTAAATATAGAAAAACAACACGAAGCCACTTCTGCAGACTTTGTGCGTTTGTTTGGAGATCGTGTAACGCACACTGTTCATCATAGTGTCTGCATTAATCTTCTCTGCACACACAGACCAGGAGTGTTTCTTTTCTGCGTGTCATCAGTTACTGATAAGAGATGGCTGCTTGTTCATGAGAGTGAACTGAAGGGATCAGCTAATCTTAATTACTGTTTCTAGCAATAGACTCCATAAATTGCAATTTTAGCAAGCAGATTTACTTCTTTAAAGCTTCTTTAGTGCTGCGAGCTGCTCTTTTATACAAAAAGGTGTAGCAAATAAAAGAAAAATCTGAATATAGAGAAACATAATCATTTTGCTTACGAGCAGATGTGCTCATGAGGGATGTGCTCATGAGTTTTAAAACTATTTATAATTGACACATTGTACTTGAAAGCCTTGTAAAGCAATATTGCTTTATTTTATTTTATTTTATTTCTATCTGCACATCAGTCTATAAGTCATAACTAGCCTGTTTCTGCGGTGGCCCTGAGAGTTCAAATGCACTGCAACCTATGAAAACATCAGCAAATAGCGAGAATACAAAACACAGTGGAAGCTGCATTAAACAAAACCTCACAAAACACAAAAGAAGTGATTTAGAGGAGACAACAATGCGATGGAAAAGCTGCAGAAGTGACAGACCAAAACATTGCACTGAAAAGAAGCGGAGGAGGGAGGGAGGAAGATGTAGCATCTTTCAACTTCTGTTGTGTTTTGTGTGCTGTGCTAGCATTTTCTTAGGTTGCAGTGTGTTTGACTTCTCAGGGCCAACCTCAGAGGCTGTGGCCCCGATTTCTGATCTAGTTTTCATGTCGTAAATTTCAATCAGAAGCAATGATTAGAAAAAATCATCGGTAATCTTCTCTAGCAAATGCTTGGCAAATAGTGCAAATAGTGACCCTGCAGTATCATCTGTTCTAGTCTACACCTTTTTCCCCTTGTTCTCATTTCAAAGCAGCTCATTCTGCCTTCTCTTATGTTGCCTCACTGCCCTCTGCTGTTCATTTAAATTAAATGCATGAGGAGCAGAAATTCAGCAGCATGCTTGTCAGAATTTTGACACCCCTGCATATTAGAAAAGAATCAGAGTAGGAGCGATGTTCTGTTCACAGCTTAGAAAGCAGAAGTCCGGTTATGAGCTCGTGGATGTGCAGGCGGGTCTGGAGTCTTTCTTTTTCTAGTGCTTACATGTTTTTCTTCTCTTTGATTGGTTTTCTCTGCTTTCCTCTCAAAAACGTGTTTGGTCATTCATCTTCACATTCTAAATTGGCCGCAGATATCGGTGTTTGTGTTAGACCTGGGCAACATGCCCATATTCAGCTAAACAGCTAAAATAATTATTTACACCACCTTCAAAACAAAAGCTCCACAGAGTTGCATTTATTCTGGTTAATCTCGTGAGTGATCTCTATGAAACAAGTAAGTCCATAGGGAGTGGGATTTCTCCACTTTATTAAAAGGTCTTTGTTTTCACTGTATCCAACCAAACAAATAGTCAACTACATGTTTAACTCTCCTTTAATCTTTATTGTGATCTCAAAAAGTACAGCACAAACAAATGAAGCACGCTACAATATTCAGAAGTACTTTACTGAAGAATACACAATGTCGAAGCAGCGACCGTAAACGTATCATGCAGATCGAGGTCTCTTAGGCAGTTTCAAAGCAGAATATACAGCAGCATGTACCTAACTTCATCTACAGTATCGTTGGACACGTCGGCCCTCACACCACAAATTACTGATTTATCAACATAAAGAAAACTGCATTTATATTTTTACAGTAGTGCAAAGCTGACCACAGTAAAGCAAAGCAAATGCAAGCAGGAGATAAAATCGGCGCTGACATTTACTAAAGAAATCAGCTGCGTAATACTGACAAAAAGCTTTGACATTCACTTCAAAAGGAACAAAGGTATTCAGTACTGTTCAACACAATCAACAGTGCAAGCATGAATGTAAAATTAATGCTTGTGTTGTATTTCTTTCAGTAATGTGATGAGTACATTTGTCAAAGCATGTTAAATACAGTGGTTGTGTGTTCAAGAAAGACGCCGGCTTTAACCATTCGGTGAAAAAGTGAGAGCGTGGCTCAGAGCTGAGATAAAAAATCAAAATGCTGCTCCAGAGACAATGATGTTACCCAAGTCTGTCTCTATAAAAGGACCTCCGGTAACAGCTGTGTGACAAATAAGACAGCTGCACTGGTCCTAGTGGGTCCACATGCTGAATATCAAGAGAGGAAATCCAAGAAAATATTTCCTGTACCAAGTTCTGTTTATGTTGTTTAGACCGTGTATTTTTCCCTATTTGTGAATTAGTGAACAGTTAAATTTTTTTAAAAATCGTAATGAAGAATTGCAGAGCAAGAATTGAAGAACAAGCGTTCAGGGTCATCAAATTTAAAATAAAGATCCTGCTATCAATTAAATGCCCTGCTGATGCTGACTCTAGGTTTGCCCCAACATCAGCCATGTCTTCTTTTGGCTAGCAGGACTTTACTAGATTAACCTGGGTGTCTGCAGGCTTAATGTCAACATCAAACAGAAGAAAGCCAGTAACTGCTAAATATCAGCGTTACATAATATTAGCCATCAGAAAGACACTAAGGCTACGTTCACACTGCAGGTCTTAATGCTCAATTCCGATTTTTTGATCAATAAAATGTGACAGCAAACGCGCTCTAGTGTGAACGGTTCACGGCCCTAAAAGCGGCCGCATGCGCAGAAGAAGACGTCACACACAACGCGCTCTGTTTACTGAAGTAAAAATGGCGGCTACAGAGCTAGTAGGTGTTGTTGCAGCAGTCTATCAATTTCTGCACAGTCGTAACCGACAGAATTTTGACAAATTAATTAGAGAAAGAAGGACACTGAGAAAAAAGAGAGCCCGTGCTTTAACAATGGCCACAATGGCCTTGTTTGGAGCAGTGGCTGCTACCTCCGGCGCTGATAATTGGCGTCTGTCTTGTGTCAGTGACGTAAAAGACGGATTTAATGCGACATGACCATTTAAACAGCAGTCGCTTTCTAAAACATCAGATATGTATCAGTACCACATACGAAAGTGACCCAGGTCGGATTTGAAAATATCAGATTTGTGCTGTTCAAACTGTCATACCATGATCGAATATGGGTCGCATAGGGTCAAAAAAGTCGGATTTGATGCGCTTTCGCCTGCAGTGTGAACGTAGCCTTAACTGATATTTTATCTACTAAACCCAGAGACATTATAAGAACAAAAGAACATTTTATTGAACTCCATCAAAAAATCTACAACAGCAGTTACGGCAGAAGTGTAACTTTCAGGAGGAACAGCTTTTAAAACGTTGTAGTTTAGATTTGACTGGTGATTTTAGCCATGTAGTTTTTATGTCCCAGTGATAATTTAAATTAGGATTATTTAAATACTCCTTCAAAATAATAGCATAACCAGTGTTGCCTAGATCGCTGGTATCTACCTAATGTAACTGCTAGGCAGCTAACCGTTATTAGCTTAATCGCTAAAGTTATAGCTAAGTACTGTCTGAATCCACATCAGTTATTGTTTTTTGTACTTTGTGTTGGAGCTTTTGTTGGTGTAAGGGATTAGTGGACTCTATTTAAGTTAGCATTGATTAGTTCTTGTCACTGGGAGTGAACTAGAGGTTGTAAGGGAAGGCACTCTGGAGCTAGCATAAAGGTCAAGCTTTGGATTTTCAAGGACAAATCCCAGTCAGTGTTTTACACAGCAATCAGTGCACAACGTGTGAGAAACAAGGGACATTTTCTAACTTATGTTCACAAAATAGCAGTCAATTAAAAATGTTAATTATGGTTCTCATTGAGAATGTAATCCAAATATTTAACTGCATTTTTGCTGAATGCTAATTTGTGATCCACTCACTGGCCACTTTATACCAGTAACACCTGGCTAGTACCACCATATCCCAAAGGGGCTCTACTGGATTGAGATCTGGTGACTCTGGAGTTAACATTTATGTAGCGTGAACTCGTTGTGATGCTCAAGAAAGCAGTTTGAGATGATTTGAGCTTTGCAACATGACAGGTTAACCTAATGGAAGCAGCCAATAGAAGATAGGTGGACTACGGTCATAAAGGTATGCACACAGTTATAAACAATATTCAGCTAGGCTGCTTGGTGGCTAAAAAATGCTCAACTGACCCTACCATCTGAATGTTGGAGCAGAAATTCACAGTCGTCAGATATAATTCTCAGTCTTCTTTTTCCAATTCAATTAGTAATTTTGAGCAGGTCATCTTGACCATGTCTATATGCCTAATTACACTTAGCTGCTTCCATGTGTTTGATTTAACATTTGCATTAGCAAGGAGTTGAACTAATGAAGTAGCCAGTGAGTGTATTTCTCATAGTTTTCTTGTTCAGGTCATTGTTGCACACACCTTAAACATGTTTGTTTTTTTAATAAAAATAGGAGTTCAACAAAAATATGAAAAATCTGCACCATCAGAGTCCTATTGCTCTCACTAGGAGGCTGATGGTAGCTACATCAGTCAGATGCTGATGGTAGCACAAAGGAAAGAAAAACATTTTGGTCAGTGTGACAGTGAGAGCTCTGCAGGTGGTGTATTGACTGGCAGGTCAACACCTCCATCTTGTTGCATTTTAAAATTTCACTGTCAGCTCTCCTCTGTTTTAGCAGCAGTCACTTAATAAACTCCCTATGGAGCAACTCTGCATTTAAATATCTTGCCAAATTCCAGCATTGTTAAACGCAGCACAATCGCTGCCATAGTCGAGGAAACCTTTGTCTACGGTAATTATACTAATGTTTCAAAGTTAATGTGGTGACATTCCACCTCTATTCAGCTCTGCATGTGGCTTGTGTAAACTGATTAGCATTCCAGCTCTGAGTCAGAAAGTTAAACAAAATACTCAGGCACGCATGGTGCAAATAAACACATTTTAAAGAAATGTTCAGTGAAATGAGTGTAAATTATTGCTTTGGCTGATAGAACAGTGGACACAGTGTCACATTCAATGAATACAAAAAGAATCAAACAATCGTGGATGTGAGAAACATTCATAACAGAATCTCTGCATGGAGTCAAATCAAAGGCAAAAAGCTTTTGCAAACCTGTAGAAAATGTTCACAACATACATATTTAGATTTCTACTATCCAAGCTGGGAGCAGGGCTGCCAAATGCCACACATCGAGTAAGGTTCATAAAATATTTATAAACATGATTTAGCAAGTTTGCAAAAATGTAATTTAAGAATAAAATGCTGCTGTAATTGTTAAAGTTCTCCACATTCGATATTTTGGCAAGGAGAAATCTTAGGTGTTGATGTCATTTGGACACCATCTGTGGCAGTTTGTAAAACAGTTTAGAGGTGAAGTGGCCCTTTATGGTTTGACTGAAACAGCACCAGCAAAAGTTCTCTTAAACTTTGACT
This sequence comes from Etia nguti, assembly GCA_015106755.1. NCBI lineage: Eukaryota > Metazoa > Chordata > Actinopteri > Cichliformes > Cichlidae > Etia > Etia nguti. Next base: position 25,792 of record VUQG01005357.1, on the reverse strand, counting down.
TGACGAGGGGGATTTTTCTCCACTGGTCTACATATTCTCATCTCTGCTGAATTATTTTTATTCCCAATTGGGGCAGAATTTATCTACGCTGCTAAGTAATTTTATGAATGCAACTTCAAAACAGTCAGAAATAGACACAGCACCACTGTGACAGAAGATATCTTGTGGGAGTCCTGCTCCAATTTAAGTGGATATAAAATATTTAAGTGTGGCCAAATGACATATAAAACTGGAATAAACTTTTATATTATGTTTGATTGCATTCTTCTGTGTCCACAAGAGGAAAACACGAGACTGAGAATATTGTGCAAATTGAATTTAAATTGAGATTCAGATGGTTTTTTTGCAAATTCAGCAGCTCCTGAACTTTAGTTGGGAATCATCCCCCCCCAAAAAAGGATCAAAAACACCCCCTGCCCCACAAATCGCACCTTTTCATATATCTATATGTCTTCATCTCTGATAGTCAGTGCGCTAACCGTCAAAATAATCCAAACTGCTGATCAATACGTCGCAATCTAAAAGCTGTTTTTGGCTGATAAAGTGAATTTGGTTTGTTATTAAAGTAAGCAAAAAGGGTTCGTAACTGAGGTGTAACGGCTGTGATACAATCGTTATGAGTCCTTAAAGCAACAACAATGAGTGTAGTGATGGTGTGGTGCCAGCCTCCTCATGCACAGCTACAATCGCTATGGTCATCTCTGATGCTGGTGGTCTAACGCTGCAGTGAGGGCAGATAGGCAGTGTGTATGTGTGTGCGCTTCTTTTTTGGGGTTTTCTGGGGTCAAACATCTGTTTACAATGTGGGAAGTCTGAGGGAAAAGTCCCCATTTTAAATTATTAAGATCCTGTTTAAGGTTAGATTTTGTTTGTGTGTGTGTGTGTGTGTGTGTGTGTGTGTGTGTGTGTTTGTGGTTGAGTAAGCTGTTGGCAGTGATGCAACATGACGTTAGCTGGGACGTGTTGGGCTGAGCAGAATGGAACAGAGCCTTCCCAGGTGTGTCCAGCAGTTTGAGGAACCATCTCTGTGAGTGTGAGGCTGTTTCTGATTTTTTGATGGCCTACCAGACATCTAAGGGAGACCTCTCCGGGGTTTATGAAGAAGGGAGACCTCTGTGGGGGTATGGAGAAGGGAGACCTCTGTGGGGGTATGAAGGGCTCAGTGAGGGTGATGGCTGGGGAGACACGGGACCAAGGGGGTGTTTAGAGGTTGACAAGGTGGAGATCGGAGGCGGAGAAGTGGGGACACAGAGCCATGTCTGGGTTCTTCAGCTGTCGCAGGATCCTTCGGTGGAACTTGGAGCGGACTCGGTTGAACTCCATGATGTCGCTGGGATCCTCCTCGATCCAGAAACGGTGAAACTCCTGCATCAGGTAACCTGCCGGGAAAGAAAGTAAATAGACACATATGTGCAGCTAATCCACAAGTAATTATCCCCTTACTGCATTTTAGCATCTTTTTTATTTTTCCACCACACAGTTCTGGGTTTGTATCATTCTCACACCTCTTTCTTTTACCATAGCAGGCGGAAAAAGCTTCCAATTACAAATCTGCACACACTGTTAAGCAAACAGCTGAAAGTTAATGACATCTTTTTGAAACTGTATGAGGTTTAATTTTTTGCCACTTTGGGGCATTGGAGATTTTTTTCTTTGACTGTATACAGTTGAGGCTCTGAAGGCCTGGCCAGTACTGCCTCCATTTGTTTAACACTTTCACAGTTCAAAAGATGGGCGTAGTTCTGGCTCAGAAAAGTGAATGCAATGCAGAAGTAGCCACCAGGGGCGCTACCTGCGGTGGACCCCATAGACTTCTGCTGCTATAGAAGTCTATGGGGAAATAGCTATTGGCACTGACCTAAGTTTATGGGCTCATTAACCCATTCTGGGCCAAACTGATTAATCAAAATAATAATAAAATAATAATAATCCAAAATATATTTTGTACATTTTGGATATTTTAAGTTTCAGAAGGATTATCCCAGGTATGCTCGTTGGTTAAAACTTATCAATTACAGGTCTTCAGACAGTGAACATGCGGTAACCTACCACGTTTTCAAAACACAAAAATGCTGACTCCAGTTACTGAACAGTTTTAAGTCAAAGAGCTGATGTCTCAAACTATAAAACTTAATCTGCAAAAGGATGAGTTATAAAAAGAGTTCCCCCATATACAGTTGGAATAAAGGTTGAAATTATCCAAACAGAATAAAACTGTTTTTTGTCCCAGGCTTTAAACTTGTAATGGTGATATGTTGGGCTCTGGGTATTTGGAGAATGACCTGCTTTGGAAATTGTCACTTGGTTAAAATACAATGTTATGCAAGTTCTGTATACCAAAATCTCCCCAGCCTTAAACTTTAAAAGAAAACTTGTCTCAATTCTGATGCAAAAAGTTACAAAAGTCTAAGCAAAAGGAAAAACACATAAATCAATATACAGGAAAAATAAAGATAAAATAATGTTTATCCCAATCCAATGCACTCACAGAAGGTCTGCTGGAAGTGCAGCAGGCTGGGCATCTCTGGAGCCACGTTGTACAGATGGGTCTTCAGAGCTCCACTCACCAACAGAGAGTAGGCCAGGTCTGTGATGTTAATGCCCACAATGGCAAAGGAATACCTGGAGGACAAAATATTTACTAAGTCAGTAGGTGGGACCCTGTTTATTTGTTAGACTGCTGTGACAGGAGAGGAGAAGGAGACAGCAGGTTTTCCATTTCACAAAAGATTTTATGTTTTGCAGAGAATGGAGATTAAACTCAAACAGATGGAAAGAGAGCCTCTGTAAGCAAATTACCATGGACATTAAACACAAGGACTAAAATGCTGAAGGCATAGGACGTGGATTAAAGGGATTTCTGTCCCAACGGTACTCGGCCATAATGGCGTGCTCAACATCTTTAACATTTCACTTCATGACAAAGTCCACACTCAGTGCAAATCACAAACTGTCTATTTAGTAAAGACACTGCACGGTGGAGTATATCAGCTGCGATGTCGCACTTGTTTTCTCACAACAATCCTCGGCCCTGTTCAGAGCTAATGCTAACTGACAACAGAAGCCAGCGCAACAAAGCAGCAGGACACACAGTAGTAAAATGCTTCCTGCCCATTAACACATAAAACACAGTCTCTCCTGCTTACAGATGCACGCACTTCTACAACACACTCACATGCATATGCTGGCTTGGTGTGAGCGTCACATGCTGAAGCTGCTCTCTATTGAGGCCAAACCTCACACAGCTCCAGCAGCAGCAGCTCAGATTTCCCTGCTCCACACACACGTGAATGTCTGCATATAGTGCATGTGCATGTGAGACTTACCCAATCGCTTTGTCAAGGTTCTTCTGCTCCCATTCAGGCTTGTTTACCTCGCTGTGAAGGACACACACTTGAGTCACGGATGGTTTACATGTGAAGCAGCAGCCACAGTGCACCATAATGTGCATAAAAGCTAAATCTTCTAAGAACAGTTTAGAAAATGTATCTTATGGCTCTTTTTTTCTGCCTGTCAGCTGACAAGACGATGTTTCAATTTGTATAAATTATCATGCTTAGTGCAGCTTTAGGTGCGTGAAACATCAACCTAAATGAGAAAGCAATGAACGCAGCAAACAGCAAGTGAATGAAAGTGAAGTTGAGTACCTTGGCTTTCTGTGTGTGCTCCTACAGTGCGTGAGACAGACAGAGAAGGAGGCATGGGCAGAAATGGAGGTGGAGGAGAAACAAAAGAAAAAGAAGAAGAATCTTCATTTTGGAAATGAGACCGCTCACTGGGATGCCGATGAGAAACAATACAAGCAGCAGTAGTCAATAAAAGATGAGGCAGTGAATGGCATCAAGCTTTAAAAATGAATATAATCAAGCAGAGTATGATGGATGCTATGCATGATTAAGTACAGATTAATGTAGAAGGAATACACCAAGTAGTTGTACGTAGACGCTTTGATTTACTTTATGTTATTTCCCCTATTTATACATCCAAGATACACAGTATTATAATTCCTCTGGAGTCATATATCTGACCATCACCATTACGACTGTTTTGGTCTCCACCAACTCCTGAGGTAAATATCTGTTTTTAAGCTGCTAGATGTTCAACCTTTCTTCATAACCATCAGGTATTATGCTGGACTGGTAGCTTCATTAGAGCTTCATTTGACTTTAAAAGCAAAAAAGAGAGAAACAATGAGCTAAAAGACGCTACAAAAATTTGTAAACTGGTCATAAACTTTAGCACTGGTGACACTTGTAATACAAGTAGTTTAAAACTGACCTTCTTGCCGTCTGCTGAATTAATAATTTAGGTACAGAGGCAGTAGAAAAGACAGATGTGGCTAGATCTGAAAAATGAAGCCAGTGCTGAATTGCCTTCATTCTTCTGAAAGGCCAGCAGGGGGCGACTCCTCTGGCTGCAGAAAGACTTCCATTTGTACTGAAGTGTATGGGAAAAAATTTCCCGGGCTCCCTAACTGTGCGACGTCAATTAACACTTTTCTGGTGTCTCTATGAGGTCAGTCACTAGAGTCTGGTCACATTTAGTAAAACATAAATTTCATTTTTCAAATTGCAGTCAGTATTAGAGACAGAAGGGAGAATTGCCCAAGCTATGCTCATTGGCTAAGGCTTGCTGTTAGTCAATAGCAGAAAGATGTCCTGGTTTTACAATCAGGTCCACCGTTGATCACTTTTGGTTTCAATAGAGCACATATACTATGTTTGGCATATCATATGATCTTTTGTGATACTTTTTGGATTATATTTTATACACAACCAACCTCACATCTATGGTTTCTTTGAATCTGAAGGATATTATTTCCAGCACTGTGGTAACATCTAATATAATGTGTTATATTGTGATTCTGCTGTATAATTTACACACTTTTTATTGACTAATACCTGAACTTTGTGCTATTAAACCTCAATGTGCACATTTCTCTGTTACTGCAAGGTTACATTTTGCTGTACTTTTCTTTTTCTACGAACCATAAACTTGATAAATTCATATACAGTCTAAATCTGTAACTAATGGCAGAGATGTTCTACCAATCCACTTGGCGTATTCCTTTAATATGCCCGTTAAAGGCGAAATGAACATACTTGTGCTTTGGTTGCAGGGAATCATGGAGCATCTGTAGGGCGGTAGCCTTGTCATGTTCAGCAAAATACCTGTAAAAAGACAATAGAAGGGAAAAGGCATGTCTGAACATCCCACTCATGGATATGCATATGTAACCTATAGATTATAATTATTTATTTATAGTTTTGCTTTGATTTAAAGTCTTTAAATGACATGCTGAAATTGTATATGTCGATATGTAAGTGTTGCACTGCTTGGCTGGTTTTTAATCTGCGTTTCCCAGGCCGACAGCTTACAGCAGGTTGTGCAGGCCCAGCAGTCCCATGCCCCTGAAATCAGTCTTTGGATCGCTGCCCTGGAAACCAATCTCACACCACTGTTTGGATATGCGACCCGTGAGAGGTGTGTCAGGGCGCAGCTCTTTCCATAGCTACAACACACACACAAGCACACAACGACAGCTCAGTAGAGTAAAATTATTATTCTATAACATAGCATAGTATTCACTACAGTGTAATATTATGCCTGACAAGTGTAAGTACATGAGACTGTAACAAAGTGGTACAGAGGGAATTTTTTTCAATAGTAAAAAATGTATTTAATTTAGCAGTGGGAGAACATCCATTAAACTACTGGATAGCCCATTTAACTCAAGCAAAAGTAAAAAGTAATGGTTCAAAGAAATGACCCCATTCATGAAGTTTATCCGACACTACATGAACACATATACAAAATTTTGTTCTCTTTAAGCAACCACAGAGAGGCTGCATACCTTCATCAGCATTTCCTCATGCTCAGGATTTTCGCAGTCATAAGGCTCCCTGCGTAGCTTCTCCACCTCTGCCACCAGGCTCCTGTAGCCCACAATCTGCAGCAGGCTGGCCTGCAGAGAGATGCCAAGCCTGGAGAGACAAAGGGACAGGAAGTCTGTTTGTCTCTGATGAGTGCATTGTATAAACTCTCCGCTGTCCTTCACAGCTACTCTGGGGATTAGCTTCCTTTGCTAACCTCTAATTTGCCACAACACAAAAACAGAAATGATATATGCAGTGCAGAGTCTCACTGTGGGTTGGTGTCAGGGTTAATTTTCTTCAAGGCCATGATGTCATCAATGGTTTTCTCCACTTTATCAGGATGGACGCTGAGGGCAGACTGCAGCAGCTGGAGAGGATGAGAGCAGAGAAGATGGCAGGAATAAAAAGAGAAATGCAAGGACAGAGTGGGAACACATGTTAAGGACTGAGGCAAGAAGACTGAGCAATAAGCCCGGATTATGTTGCACATGCATAACGACAGATTGACAGCCCCATACCTCATTCTTGGAGTACCTCAGAGATGACTCTGCAAGAAAATGTTGCAAAGTGTAAGACAACTGAGTACAGTAACAGTGAACAAAGCTCTGTCTAAAGCCTCAGACTGCTGACTGCTGGTACACTGAATTTAAATCATGAGTCTTTGAGCTCACTTAATACTGAATAAGGAAGAGGCAGAAGAAAAGTAGATGAATGAATTCTTGTGTTGGTTTGAATATATTCTGATTCTATTCTGTGTTCTTGTCTGTGCCTCGCTCTGTTCGATTACTGTGTTTAAGCTTTGGATCGTTTGTGTTTCCTTCTCTTGCACGTCCTGGTGTTAGTATTCATGTCTGTATTGGTTATTTCCTGTTTTATTTCAAGCGTTTTTTTCTTTTGGTTTCTACATGTGTTCTGTTCCCCGAACTGGCGCTCTGTGCATATATAGCCCTGTTTTTCCCTCCTAGTTCTTCAGTTGTGCTTCCCCGTTTGTGATCCTGTGACTCACCTTTGCTTATTGATCATGTTTATTCTAGTAGAATTTGTGCCATGAACCTATTAACGTCATGACCCTTTTTACTTTGTCTGGCTGCTGTCTTGCATCTGAGTCCTCCTCATCACTATTAAAACCCAGAATGAGATTCATCCTCATATTGTAGCAACTTGATAACCACAAGGTATTATTGTGGGCTCTTTATTTTACAATATAAAGTGCATGCTGATTTGGCACTATAAAAAAATGAATTGAAGGTAGCCATGCCCCAAAGAAAACTCTTATTTATCATCTGTTTTGCTCAAAATGTAACCAAAATTTAAAAAATGAACACAATCTTGTATCGATGAAGACTCGAAACTAGAAATTTAAACCACAAACACAGGCAGGAAGGTGTTTACTGGGGTCATAAATCCAGTGAAAAGTGAAACATTATTCAGATAGACTCCTATACATGAAATCTAATTGACCCCCCACTGGCCATTACACATAATGCAGACTTATGGCATTTCCACACTGGCTTCAGAACTGGATTCTACGTCTATTTCAAAATGCAACTAGAATCAACGAATGATAAATACAACCAAATGATATACAAATATGAACATAGATGCATCAGTGTGAAACATTTTGGAATAAGTGTGAAATAATAAGTGTGAAATAAGATGAAAGTCGTACCTATCTTGAGGGTCCTGCGGGCTCCATGTTTGTTGTTGTAGCAGATTCGTTGCAGCTCGCAGCGTCCTGTAAACTTTCTGACAACAAACTTTAGGCCCCGCCAAAGACACTTGCAGTAGAGGAACACAAAGAACTGGGTCACAACTCTGCAGGGGAGAAAACAGGGGGATTATACTCCTAAATATATACACAGATATTATATACAGTGGGTAAAATAAGTATTGAACACATAACCAATTTTCTAAGTAAATTTATTTCTAAAGGTGCTATTGCCATGAAATTCTCACCTTCATTTCTCAATATTACACATAATTTATGGACTTCTGTGGTTTGATTTCTTTGCCTGTGTGGATCGGATGGGTTGTTACCGACATCAGGTGAGTAATGAAATAATAAATAACTGTAGGTCTGATTTTTTCTTCCTGTTTGCTTTTTTACAGTTCAGCTTATTACACAAATATGCCTACATAAATTTATTTTTGACCAATTTTGTTTCACATTAAGTTTGAGACAAAGACACTGAAGCGAAAATACAGAAGCAGAGAGGAAGACACAAAGAGAAGAAAGTCAGAAGAATGTGCTTCACTTCGTGTCTACCAGGGGAGACTTCCAGCAGATCAAAGTGTGCTATTTTTTGCAGGGGACGCTAAGAATGAAAATGAAAATGTCCTGGGAAATGCATAGTGACCCATTAAGAGAATAAATGATTTCCGGCCTTCGTCCACCTCGCTCTGCAGAGAATGCTGAACATCACCCGGAACACAATCCTTTTCTTCCTCTCAATGTTTTTCCCATTGGTTGTCTCACTTAAGATTAAAAATTGTATATTCCACTGTTCCACTATTTATTCCACATATAAATGGATTGGAATGAGACTTTATAAACTGCTTGCATTTAGTATCCTTTGGACTGTGGTTTAATTTTCTTCAAATTTTCTCCAAAGATCAAAAGGATGTGAAACTTACTGATGTTTATCCTGAGCATGTCCAGCAGTGAGTGCCACCATCATACCAATCCAATAATTATTATAAGTGGCCAAAAGTTACTGGGATGAATAAAATGTAGAACACACGAGTAGGTACAATAATGCAGTCATAAAGATTCTTTAAAACAACCTTGAACATCAATAGCAAAGCGCCAAGCTAAGGTTAGCCAGCTAGCTGTGGTGTTCGATGGTTGGTAGCTAACAGACTGTAAGCATTAGCAGGTAAGCTAACGGTAGCAAGAAAGTGGGTTTTGTGTAGCGATTGGGAGGACTCACACCACTTTAAGTACTCTTGAAAACTTTTCTTTTATATACACTATCCAGCTGCAGAGCCTCTATCTTTGTGAAGCATTTACAATTTTTCCAGACAGAAATAAATCCAGCTTGTGCACAAGGATCACAGTGGGACATGATCTTCAGTGTCAACAACAAAAAATAGAAGGTAAGGGGGATTAATCTCTCATTCTCAGCCCATGGATGAGACTGGCATGTTGAACAGCTCGTACTGACACTCAGCTTTTTAACCTTCAAGGAAGCGAACACCGTGCAAAGGGGGAGTGAAGGAGGCGTTTAAGGTTATATAGCAACCGACAATTACAGGTTTAATACACAGAACTGTCTAATAAAATGTCCTTGAACAACACGCTTGCCACCTGCTAATTTATTTTAAAGGGTTACCCCACTGAGTCATACACATAAAGGTCAGTTTGCTAGTTATTGCGAGACCTGCTCATCCTGTGAAAACGGTCAAAACAATGGAGACAACCTTCCACCATCATTTTATTAAACTTCACTTTGATTTAATTACACACAAAAAACCCTAAATGGTGTCCCCAGCTGCTAGAGTGATTAAAGTGTTGCAGCCTTCTTTAATTTCTTCAAAATACTCTGACCAGCCAAAAGCATGAATCATATTTCCATCGCTAAACTATTGGTAGAGTCATCATAGCACATTAGAATAATTACTGTAGGCAAACACGGCCATCAGTGAAAAACATTGGCAGCCTCTACTGGCTTCTACTGTTCATTAAAAGTTAATGAAGCTAAATGTTCTCCAACAGATTTATTCATTCACTTGGGAAATCAGTTGGGATTTATGGGAAATTTGGTATGAACTGGGGCAAAGGGGGAAAAAAGCACTGGTGGGTGAAGCCAATTTAAAGGTTGATGATTACAGATGTGGAAAAAGCACACTTATGATGACTGCTGGTTTTATGTGAAAAAGTGCTGCTAATTTGCAAAACATTGAAGAATCTAGCTCCAAAATAATGCCAAGTTATTTTTTTTCTCTGTCATTTGCATTAAAGGTGTTTTATTTCACCTGTGTTTTGTTGCCCCCTCGTGTTTTGTCTTTCTCTTTGTCAAGACGTTTACTACGCCAACACAGTTTCACAGCAGCTTGTGAAATGTTCACAGCTTCCAATCGTATTCATGGACATTAACCTCCCCTCCTTATTTTCATGTCCCTGAATACATTTATACACATCAAGCCTTATATGTACTGATTCCTATGGATGCTTGTTTCCACTAAAGAAAAAAATGTCTGTCCTTAAGTCAAAATTTTGAGTTGTGCATCTCAAAATTTCACCTTACTCAGACATGAGCATACTTAGTAAGTCATAATTTTGTCAGTCTCAATTTAGGACTATGGAAATAAGCCAGAGAATCAGGAGAAAACACACAACAAACTTAACACAGAAAACTAACCAGGCAATTTAAACCTTCTCGCTGCAAGGTGACAGTGCTAACCACTTCTGCATCAAACTATCAGAAAGCTCTTCCTGGTGACCTTAGTAAACACTTTCCTGAAGACATAGGCTCAGGTGCTAATTTCACCCACATTGATTAAACTTTTGTTTTTTAATATTATGTTCTCTCAATTTATGTCAATAATGAGCCCAAAATAAGAGAAAAACCCACACCATAATTAACACACATTAAAAAGCCAACACAACAGGACATGCAACTTTCGAAAGTCTATTATCTGACCACCATTAAAACAAGAAAGCAGAGAAGGCTAGCTATGCTGTTATGCAGGATGGTTTATACTACCTCAGATAAATGGGAAACGGCAGCTAAAATAATGCTTAACAGTTTTAACAATTAATGCATATCCCTTTCTGCATGCTGTGTACTTTAGAGGGAGATCGGAAAGTTGCATTCAACCATATTCGCTGTCCCACGTTTAGTTTGCTGGGATCTGTTCACAATGTACACAGTGGACTTAAATAAAAGCCTCACAAATGTGCAGCATCAGAGTCTCGACATTAAAGTTTGTTTGGTTTTTTTTGTTTTTTTTACCAGTGCCCCATCTTTTAAAACACAGCTAAACAAAGTCATGAATATGTAAAGGCAGAAAGCAGAACTATTAATAGAAACACCTCTGGCGTGCTCCATAATTAAGAGGCCTCCTTACAAAGGGACTCACTCAAAGCCATTCACACCATAACAGCCACTTACTGCTACACAATGTCATAATGGACTAGAAAGAGCTTAAATGGGAGAACTGGGAATAAAGGGACCGCGGTGCTTGTTATTAATAATTAATTATAACAGGTGGAAGGCAAACATGGATAAACAGGCTGAGAGGAGAAGGGGGGTGACGATGAATTCCTTCACGTTTCCATACAAAATGTAAATCCACAGCACAGCCTCCATCTTAATCCCTGAGACTCGCCTTACCTCAGGAAATGCTTCATCTCGGCCGCTAACACCCCTCAGGTGTCTCCGGTGCTGGTGCAGTTGAGTGATCACCTGGAAACGGAGGAGATGATGAGTGTTTGAGGTTTGCGGACGCGGAGCCGTCAGACAGGCCTGCGCTCCGGAGCTGTCCGCTGTACTGAGGAATTAACGCGCATGCAAATCTGCGGCTTTCCGCAACAGCGCCTGATTCCTGCGAGCCGCAGAGCTTCTGTTTGGGCTAAATATGGCGCCGTAAAAACCACAGTCGCCCACAGAAGCTATTCTGGAGGACTGGAGGCGCTTATTTCACGTTTTCAGAGCGGAAAAAGGCAGATAAATTCAGTTTTTATTCCTCGTTCGTCTCCGTTGTGATTAGCAAACCAAGGCGCAAACACTGAGTAATCTGTAGTTGAAGACGCTACAGGAAATCAAACAGCGGGGGTAAAAGCTTTACCTGTAATCTAACCGGTAAAACCAAAAGAAAAAAAACAAATTTCTTACCGATTTGGGATAATAAGGAGGCGAAACGGAAGGCGAGAGGCGGCAGGGTGCAGCGTTTTTGTCCTCTTCGCTGTGCTACAGTCCCCTGCTTTCCTCCATGATGACTGACACTGAGTCTAAAAGCTACAGCAACGCAGTGCAGAATAACAGCGCTCATAAAGTCCCAGCAACATTTCCTATCAATATCATTTATTGATAAAACTGGATACCTTCTTGTTTTTGCACCTTAAAACGTGTAGTTGCACGTTTCCATCTCCTTGTTTTCATCGTTCAACTCTCAACCAAAGCAGCTTTGCATGATTTATAATTCAAAATCATCCTTATTTGGTTTATATGGGCTTGGTGCCTCAGTTTGTCCTTTGGCTACAAAATGCTTTTTGTAGTTGTAGTTTAATACTTTTCATTTTTAATATCTATGTTTAACGTATATAACTTAAAGTTAGCTGTGCTCATACTGTGCTGCAGGGCCGTGCAGAGGTGTTTGAAGGTGCAGTTGCTAAGTTAAAAAGGGGCACAGAGAACCACATAGAACCAGGCTGAATAACAACAACCCACATTCATCAAGAATCTAATATCAGAATCAGAATCTGCATACTTTATTAATCCCTAGGGAAATTATGCAGGTTACAGCTGCTCCAGTAGAGTAAAAATAACAAAAACAGACTAGACTATTTAACAATACAATATGTTAAGATATGAGGAATAGCACAACATCGTCTTTATCTTAGACAACATTCGCCTCTCTGACACCACCTTAAGAGAGTCCAGCTCCATCCCCACAACATTACTGGCCTTGCGGATCAGTTTATTGAGTCTGTTAGCATCAGCGACCCTCAACCTGCTCCCCCAGCATGCAACAACATAGAGGATAGCACTGGCCACAACAGACTCATAGAAAATCCTGAGCATTGTCTGATGGATGTTGAAGGACCTCAGTCGCCTCAGAAAATAGGGACCACTCTGGCCTTTCCTGTAAAGTGCAGTTGTGTTTTTAACCCAGTCCAGTTTATTGTCAATGTATACTCCAAGGTATTTATAGTAATCCACAATGTCCACGTTGAAAAAGAAACCTCTGCTGCGACCAGTTGAGAGTGAGAGTAGGAAAACAGAAGAAAAGACACAGTGTGGAGAGAGAATAATATAACTATACATAACTAATAATACATATAATATATGATAATCATATATAATAATGTATGAGTAAATGCAGAGTGGTGTATAACACAGAGTGTTAAGAGGTGAGTGAGGAAGAAGCACTCATTGCATCATGGGAGTCCCCCAGCAACCTAGGAATAACTGCAGTGTAACTAGGGGGGGATTCAGGGTCACTCGATCCAGCCCTAATCAAAGCCCTTTATCAAAGAGGAAACCTTTAAGCGTAGTAGAGAGGGTGTCTGTCTCCTGAATCTAAACTGGGAGCTGGTTCCAGAGCAGAGGGGCCTGAAAGCTGAAGGCTCTACCTCCTATTCTACTTTTAAATATCTCAGGACCCACACGTTAGTAGGATACTTATCTGAGAACAAAGTGCTCTGTTTGGGTGCTACAGTTCATATCTACACTTGGGAGCTGAACTATGATGAAGGGCCATAAGTGCTTCATTTTTTGTGAATTACAACATCTTTCACAAGATGCCATCGTGTTATTCGTACTGGTCATGTTCCCAAACAGATGGGTGAGTATTGTACTCCTGAAAATTGTACTACTGCAACATATTCACAGCATTCTTCTGATTGAGAGCCGGGGCCTGTTCCAAAAACTAGGGTTAAAAACTCAACATAACCTGTTCGCTGGTAGGTTTTCTTCTGTAAACCCTGACGCCTCCTCTCCTGTTGCACCCAAAGCAGCTGACTGACCCTCTGACTGAGACGTTACTCTGCAGTAATTTACAAAACACTGAAATCCCAGTTAAACATAGTTTGTTTGCTAGATTATCAGAGTGTAGGAGGAAGCCCAAGTACTCTTGAATAACATGTAAACTCCACACAGAAAGGAAACCTGCATTTTGTCCATGTCAGGTTACAGCTTAATAATTCTATTAAAAAATCTAATATAAAATTTCACAGGATTGCTTTGTGTATAATGATGTGAAGATGGATGATGCTGAATAAAATTGCTCTTTTTCCCATCACGTTCAGGAGCTCCATTGTCGGTGGCTTTCGTGCACTAGCCACACAAGTACTGAACCCAGGGTGAACATGCTTAGAACTGACTGAAGAGTGAGAGTTTTGTTAAGCCTACTTTCTGATGGTACCAAGATGCTCTGGGAGGGTGAAAATGTTTAAAGTGTTTACCGAGCTCCATTCTGCAAAAGTATAATAGCTTAGTGTTAAAAAATGTTTTATTGGTTACTTAGTTATTTATTGTTTTGCTTAGTCAGTAAATGTATGTAATTTTATTGGTTATGGTATTTGTTTTTTTGTTTAAATTTTTTTTTTTTATCCCTTTAATCATCTTTTTTTCCAGTATTTTCCAGTACTGCTGTGAAAACTGAGACAATAGTTGGGATTATGTACCATTTGGAAGTCATAGCTGCCATGAATGGCAGAGAAATGATAGTCTGTCCTGCAAGTATTCAAAGATAGCAGGCTGCCACCCAGTGGTTCCACAGATAGCATTAAAGCACAGTCAGTGCAAATACTACATCCATGTACTCTCATACTCGTCTTTCGTCTGTTTGGTTTGCTCCTTCAGATTGACACTGTGCACCAGTTGTGGCTCATCAATAGAAAAAAAAATCCATAACAAACTGTTAATTACAAAAATAACAAAAATAGGACATACATCATTACATAATAAGTACGGTTTGCTCATACAACATGTGTGGTTGCCTGCACGTGCCTCGCAGAATCCATTCTGTGGACCCCCCCCCCCAAAAAAACTGTTTTTACCAGCAGCCGCCATTTCTGCCCACTACACTCTACTAGAATATCTTGTTATAATTAATACACAGTTCAAAATGATTTTTTCAGCCTCTCAGTTTGTTAAAGAGGTAAGTATTATTTCTCAGTTGCAGTGAATAGATAGAAGAAAAAAAACTGTAGAAAACTAAACAGAAGAAAGAAGAAGAGAAATAACAATTTAAGATAAACCAGTGACACACTGAAACACCCGATGAATCCAAGTTTCACTACTGACGATGTGTCCCAAATTTTAATATGATAATCTAGATCAGATCTTTAATCCCTAAACCTAACCAAGGGGAAAAAAATGGCAGATTAGCCTGGGTAAAGACTGAAAGTTGAGGCACACAACGATGTGTGCCGCTGGTAAAGTTTCTGGGCTGCCTTTCCTCATAACAGCCATCCTTCAAGACTTTCTCCATTTAAAGCAATGCATTATTAGGGATTGTAACATCCAGTCCCTTTACTGAATCAGAATTAGACAAATGCTTTATTTCTCATCTGGTCCCTTTAACAGAACTCTCCTCTGATTGGGTGCCCCTCTCTCTCTCTGACATCATTAAAAGCCAAGAGCAGGAAAGAACTGTACAGACACTGACCTCATTACAGCAAAGTTTAATATAACTCTAATATAACCCATCATTGTAACAGTGACATCATGTCGAGACTCTGAAAATGGGCACTTTTTGAAAAAATGGCAGTTACTGTATAGTAAAATACTTATGGAACTACCTGTATATGACAAAAATAAGGGAAAATTAAAAGGCATCCCCTAAGTATTATATATTTATTATAATAATTCGATTTTATAGTTGGTGCAGGACCAAGACAAGCCTGTTCTTTTTGTTTTCAATCTTCCTGTAAACATTCTTACATTGTAGCTCTCTTGCCGAGATTGCCAGCAAGAGAATATTTGACATCGGCTTTGCATTGCGTCAGAGATGCAGCGCAGATTTGCACACGCTGTAGCGATCATCAGATCATCTCTTCTTGTTCTGTGTGCAGAAATTTGCAAAATGTTTTCCAGTTGTCTGTATGTGCCGAGATCACAGCCACATGTACAGACAACACAAAATAAATATACAGCACCAGTATACCCTCATATGAGTGCGTGCAACTCAGAGCATGCTTTGAATACCTTATGGCTCTGTCAGCTCTATACCAGCTGATAGAGTTTAGATTGCTTCCGTCATCTTTCACTGCAGTGTAGTCACACATCTCTGCAGTAACTCCTGGACATTGGGCATTGACTCTCAGTGAACCCCTTTAAAAACTGTTTATGTTTAAAGACTCTGAAAGCATGGTGGTAAAAATGTTTCTTTACTTAGTTTTTTCACTTTCTAAAGAGTGAATAAAAGAACTTTTACACTTGTATCCACATTCTGATGAGGTCGCACACAGTGGCACAATACTTGGTATTGGTATTTGGTATTATGAAGTTTAAAAAGTCTTCTTGTCTCACTTGATCGCAGATAGATTTTAATGAACAGGAAATATTCCTCACCCCACTTTTACAAGGGTCAGTGGTTGACATATCAATAAAAATGACTTTTAATCAGTTTAATAGGCAGTCCACCAGTTTCTTTGACTAGCATTACCACCAGTGAGTGGTCATTTTTTCCTAGAGCACTAATTTGTCTAACATAGGAATAATTAACCTGAAGAAAACGGCCCAGAAACATTAGTTCTCGGTGTTTTTATTAGCTTCCTGTTTCTCGTTGTTCTTTCAGTTTAAAGAGTAATTTATTATATTTTCTTTGCCTGTGTGTGTTTGTGTGTATGCGTGGGTCATGGTCACCACTCCTTCACACACAGCCCCCCAAGCAGTTGGCCTTGGGTGACTCTGTGGGTGGGTAGAAGGTGAAGCTGTTGTGCCCATGTGACATGTTTGGTGACCGATTTTGATGGGGCGCTAATGATCGCGTGGCACGCAAACGGGTCATTAGCCAGGCGGTTGAATTAGCAGGTTGCATGCAAAGGACTTGGGATCAGGCCAGACCACAAAGTAGTTGAGTCATTTTCATTCTTCCTCTCCTTGCCCTTGGAGGGAAATGCAAACGCAGATAATCTCATTAGTAAAACATAACTTTTTCAAAAGGAGCTTTAGAGTAACCCTTGACTGGCAGCCCAGAGCTGTGCTACATATCACACTTCACTTATATCAACTTATATCATCTTCCTGTTATGTTCTTTACGCTCTATTTGTTGCTTATCTTCCTGCTCTTAATGGCCAATTAACATCCAGCAGGCTCACAGCTCAATTATGGAGGTATTATCTGTATCATCATCTATGTTTTTATTGTGGAAATTACTGAAATCTCAATATTTACAAGTTTTTGACAAGCCCATGAGAGTTTTTTTTGTTTGTTTTTCTTTTTGCAGGGTGAATAGATGCACTCTAATTCTAATTTACTGGACCAAGGGACAAGAATGTGATGGCAAAAAGCAGATAATGCTTTTATACACAATCTGTCAGCAGCGAGAGGCCCAAAGACCCAGACTGATGCTCAAGTATCATTATGCAGATGCCAACCAAATAGCCAAAGCTTGATTTTCAATAGGTAACAAAGTGAGAGACGAATGGGCTTAAAGGATTTTACAGTTGTACATGAATTCATGCTTACAGTGGAATCAGAGGCACCATCATCTCTGTGAAGTTCTCTGTTTTTGCCTCACATTTGTGGTCATACCTATATTATACTTTGAGAAGGTTCTTCTGTGTGTCCTCTTTATTGGGATAAGGAGTTCTGCAGATATTGGGAATAGGAAAAGATTAGTGTTATATTATTGACTGGTAATTAAACAAATGTTGCAAAATAACACAAAATAAATTAAATAAGTAGTTTCAGTATTTACTTTCAAAAGGAGGTAAATAAGTAATGGGTTTTTTTTGTAAAGTGTAACATGTAATACTGGCTGTGACGAGACAAAAAAAAAGAATCTTGATATTTTAGGATATAATCTTAAAAATGCAATTATCTAGAGCTAAAAAAACAAAAAAAAAAACAACTCAGGGTTATTTGAATTAGGGAGGTCTTGTCCCATGGCGTCACTGAAGACAAATTCATCGTTACCTGCATTTAACAGGATCCTCTAGACAAGTGCTGAGATCAGTCAGGGTGATCATGGACAGCCTATCGGCTTCACGCAAACACCCTAAGAGACCCCTCTGATAAAGCTTCAGATGTGCCTGTGAATGTGACTGTGCTTAGACAGGGCTGTCCTTTGGTGATTATTTGCTTGACATTGAGAGCATCCGACACAAACAGAACAGCAGAGGGCGCTGCTCGCTATTTTCTGACTGATGTTGCTGGGACCACATTCTGCAATTTTAAATGTAGAATATCAGTTGAATTTTAAGCTTCATCTGTTTACATCAGAGCCTTCATCTGATTTCAATACAGACACTGAGTAAAACTCTAAGCCATATTTTCACTGGTAAAATGACAGCACCAGCATTTGAGTATAGAAAAAAATAGGAA